>PVHP010018882.1:0-32568 GCA_004024765.1 Zapus hudsonius
GCGAACGTCTGACAGGGAGGCTACTAAAAATAGAAACTAGGTAATCCAGAATGGCCTATATCTGTTAACCTATACTGTTCTAACTCTCCAATGGAGATTGTATTTGTATTTTTCAGGATATAGCGAGTGAGCTGTGGCCCATATAACCCTACCACCCGACAGCAGGCCAAAAGATGAGACCATGGCAAGAGATGAGCCATCACAGTCATATTGTGGAGGATCCATATGGAACCCTGCAGAGAAGGACGGGATGAACAAGGGACCCATACCCACAGCCATTCAACCAACTCAGAATAAGCCAAATGTGTTTGTGTTTTTCAGGATACAACGAGAGAGCTGTGGCCCATCTAACCCTACCAACCAACTGTAGGCCGATGGATGAGATCCTGGCAAGAGAGGAGCCACCATAGTCATATCGGGGAGGATCCATAGGGAACCCAGCAGACAATGACAGATGAACAAAGGACCTATAACCACAGTTATTCAATCAACACAGGATAGGCCTTTGAGACAGAAACCAAGGATTTTCGACACAAGGACCCCTAAACTCGCAACATTAAAGCAGCCTTATTACTCACCCACCAAGACTCAGGGAACTGAGCGGAAGAGGGTGCGGAAAGATTGTGAGAGCCGTGGTGGGGGAGACTGTCCGGAGGCATGGCACCCATCAGTAACAACACACTTGGGCCAGGAAGACCGGGATGAGTACTAAGATATAGAGGATCCCTTGCCACAAGGACTAATACAGACAGCCCACAGAGGAGGATATCCAACTGATCAGGGATGGGGAGGGGGGGAATTGGGGAATTCGGGATAACAACACATGGTTTGCCCACTAAATAATGTAACTTTCATTATGGACAATAAATATATATTAAAAAAAAAGAATCCACAAAAGAGAACCACAAAAAAAAAAAAAATCCACAGACCAGAAGGTAAGGTTTAGAGAGATTTTTTTTTTTAGATTAAGAGAAGGAAAAAGGAAAAAGTACAGAGAGCTCCTACCATGTGGGAGTATGGGGGTGGGGGAGGTCTCTGTTCCTCTCAGACCAGCTGGGCCAAGACAAAAGTAGGCTTACCAGAAACTGGAAGTTCAGAAGAGATGATAGGGCAGAGAAGAGAGAGCCCTCCCCTAGTAGTTGTATTTATTTATAACCTTATTATGGTAGGGTCCTACCTTCCAGCTCAGGTGAGCCAGAGAGACAGCTGATTGTTTTGGGCTAGATGCTGGCTCAGGAAGAGGCCAGCCATAATGATAAGTTCTGGGGTCTGAGCCTGTCCAACCAAAATGCCAGGATTAGATTTGAATTCTAGGAAAGGAGACCTCCCTCTCAGGGAGGAGTTCAGGTATGGAAAAACAGATGTAGGCACTAGATAAGGACAAACCAGATTCTTCTCTGGCAAATTGGAGAGTGCAAGAATGGGCCCAAAGACATTCCTTCCTTTTACTTTCAGTGGCCCAGATAACCCCAACTGCCTCACTTCCAGCATCTCCTCATACATTGCAGCAGCTCATTGAGTGTGAATTTACAAAGATTATCAATACTTCTTCTTTACTCTCCCTTTCACTACTTTTTTCTTCTCTCTAACATTTTTTTCTCCCATTAATCCCCAGTATGGGAGGGAGCAGAGCATAGTTGGCCAACATTTTTTGAGACTATCGAAGCCCTCCAAATCAAACTTACTGATCCAAGAGATTAATGGTTGAGCAGCCTTTCATAATTGACAATTGATGCCTGGCTACCATTGTCTCTCACTCTGTAGACTGTCATGAAGGTCATTTTGGTTTCAATGACATAGTTGGCTTCAAAGTGAAACTGGTATCACTGTCATAAGCCAGAAGCCTTCTCATGAGTAGAACAAGCCTGATTTGAGCATTACTTCAGGTTCATTATAGACAAAGGGAAGTATGTACTCTCTGAGAATGCCATTTGCATTGAATATATATCTACCTTTGTAAGGCCTAGGATAGATCTTTTAATCCCAATTCCTTGTAAATTACCCTTGGGATGTCTTTTTTTTTTCCCTAGGACAAGGAAATCAGATGTGACTTGTAGTCTTTCCAGAGCAAGTGATGTGGCATTCATGTTTCTATGTGCCAGTCTCTGGCTAACTACCTATCAGGAAAAAAAAATCTACCTTGTTCCTAATTCATATCATTTGAGGAAATAAATGAAAGCCAAGTCAATTCTTCCTCAAAAATCTATACTTCTCCCTTATGGGAAAGAGAGAGACTTTAACAAGATAGCCCTCCCTTTCTGATAGCTTTTTCTTTCTTTCAATTAAAAAAAATGATCACTCTGAGGCAAAATGAGACCATTAAAGAAAACACAATTAGTAGCTCTATACTCCAGGACATTAAATTAAAGGTAAGGCCTGTTTTCTTGGATAACAGACAAAAGGGACCAGAGGAACTATACTTAATTGTTGGTTCTGCAGGTTTATAGGCCACAGATTATCTTTTGTTAGCTGTCTTATTAATAAAATCCTTGAAAACTAAATGTTGAAGGGCCAGCCACCATCACTGGACAAATATGAGTCTCCTATCAAGTTCACGCCACTAGATTTACCCTGTTCCTTCATTTGATATCTTTCTCACTCTTAGAGGAATGCAAATGCATTTTCATTTAAAATTGAAATTGCAGGGATAACACAAAAATACTTTTCCTCTTCATTTCATCCCTTTTTGGCCTTTTATAATAAGATTTTTTTAATTTCAAAGTCATCCAATTTAAAACTTTTATTATCTTGTCTAGCTATTTCTGATATTTAACATTCTGTAATTTGCATACTCTTGTGGAGGAAAAAGAATATATTAAAGAGCCATACAAATCTCAAGGACAATAAAGTCTGCCTATGACATACAATAATCAAAACCTTTTTTTATTTTAACAATGTGGGAACAAGTAATATAAATTTGTTACATTATATTCTAAATGCAATTTAGAAACAAAAAAATTTAATTAGTTGGTAAATTTGTATATTCCTCTGTCTTATGACTAGATTAATAATATGAAGTGTTATAGAATATTAAGAAACAATAAAGATAAAAGGAACTATAAGCAGGAAAAACATTGTTAAAAGTTTCAAGTATGAGAATGCTTATATATAAGGAAAGACTTTTGTTTGGTTAAATAAAGTTTTATCCTAAAGTAAAATGAGTATAATTTTCCAAGGTATAATAAGAGAAAACTTGAAAGATAACAGCAACACACACAAACACACACAAAATAAAAAAAAGACTCCTGCTTGCACAATTCATAGGTCTCCATCCTATGGAGAGTTCTAGCAATCCCACTGAACAGGGGCCTACATGGGGTTACTGGGGTTAGGGAGGAGGGAAATGGTGGTACCATCACAAGACTTATTCATACAGTGTTTCTACTTACTAACAATAAATAAATAATTCTTTTTAAAAATAAAGATTAAAAAAGATAATATATGTACGATGATTAAAATCTATTAAAATGCCTAGGATCAAAATTGAGAATGCAGTTTTCAGATTGAAACAATGAAATTATTTTAAGATTTTTATCCTCCTTTGGAAACACTTATAAAAACAATCCCTAAAAACCATATACCTATATTTCATCTAATAGATGTGGAATACATATTCTGCTCAATAGCCTATGAAACATTCTGTAAAATAAACAACATTCTAGACCATATTGCAAGCCTTATCAAATAAAAAGAAATCAAAATACTTTCTTATATCTTAATATATTACAATGGAATACAACTAAAAGAAATAGTAAAAGAAAGTATATAAACACTTAGTGACTAAATGATTCACATCATTTTTAAGTGTGAGTATAGGTTTTGTATGTGTGAGACACACAGAGAGAGACAGAGAGAGAAAGAGAGAGAGAATTGTGAAATATGGGCATGTGGTGTGCAGAGGAGGATGTTGGGTGTCCTTCTATATTACTCTTGTACCTTATTTCCCTGAAATAGAGTTTCCTACTGCACTTGGAGATTGCAATTTGGAGCTCACCGTTTTTCAGCTAGACTGACTGACCATTAAATGCCAGTAATGCTCCTATCTTTGCTTCCCTCAGCACTAAGGTGATAGGAAAGAACAGCCATGCTTTGATTTTTATTTGGATGCTAGAGATTGAACTCCTTAGACAGGGCATAAAGGGCCTTTCAAGTTTTGTGAATGATTAGGGTTTCTTTGAATGATGGGAGTGTGTGCATGCATGTGCATATATGTTTGCAAATTTTTTCAAGGAGGTTTTCCAACAATATATTTAATTTTGTTCTAATTACCTCACAATAGGGATTAGAATCTATATAGAATCTATCTATCTATCTATCTATCTATCTATCTATCTATCTATCTATCTATCTATCTATCTATCTATCTAATCTGGAGAGTTAAATTTGGTAATTATACTTGAAGGCATGCCAGATGCCTTGCTGCTGCCTGCTGAGTGCCTGTTACACTGCCAATGTGGTGATTATTACAGGGCATGCTGAGGAACCAGTCAGCTGGAGAGCATTGACAGGGAAATTGGCACTTCATGAATAAACATTTGCTTAAGGATCACATTAAGTGTGACCACATTTTGCAACTTCTGTGGTTAGACCTTCTCATAAATTAATACAAAACCAATGCCAGAAATGCACATTTGAGTGCTCATAAATACTTGATCATACATAGTCTTTGGAAATATTTGTGTTAACAGTGTTATGAGAATGATATTGCATTGTTCTGATTCCTGCTGCCTAGTTTTCTAGGTCAAATAATCAGGTAATGAGTGCCAGAGAATTAAAAGGTAATTGGGTAAATTTTTAAATGGCAGTGCATTATTAATTTTTAATTGTGTAAAGTATGCCAACTTTAGGTAAAATATGCCAAATTTAAAGTCTGTTTTATGTAAGTATATGACTCAGCCACTTGATTAGTTCTTGTGTTGAAAATAAAATTCTACCTATATTATTTTATTAAAAACAAATCTGTGATCTTGCAAGTTAGAAATAAATAGAGGCCAAAAAGTAAATGAAAACCTTAATTTACTGGAGCAACCAGAGACCTAAATCATCTTAGAATGATTTATAATTTTATTGTTGAGACTCTTCAAATTAGATTGTTCTCTCTGTGGCTTTTTGCATAGGACTTAAAAAAAAGAGAGTTCATGCTATGCCTTATCATATAGACCTGTAGATATTTATATATTTAACTGAAATCAATTTAATGAAACCTATAAGGTATACCTGAAGACTGCTAAATTTGAGAAATGTCTAAGGCACAGGTTTGTAGCTTTCAGATTTGTCTATATTGTATGTCTTTAGTTTCTAGATATTATTGTATCTATTTACATGTTAAATGTAGACAAATATAAAAAGAAAGTTCAATAATTCCAATCACAGCAATAATTAAGACTCTTACCTTGAAAATTAAGAATTTATAATTGCCTACTCACAGGAATATAAATGAACCTACTGAATTAAAGCTTCAAAGTTTAAAGGCCCCAAGCTTAGGCTAGTAAAATATGCTGAGTCTCTCCAATGTGGTTCAGGAGAAAACAAGTCCACCATTGCACACAATTCAAATGGGAGGAAGATACACCCAGAGCAAAAGAGAATAGCAGAAATGAACTTGCAGTCAGAAGCCGAGAGTCAGGAATTGCAGTACAATTAATATTTTCTGTGAAGGATGCCTACATGGAGACAATATTCATTTTATAGATATATTTTCAAGTAAGAATATTAAAGTAGGAATGAATTATGTTTAATGCCAAAACGTATTTTTTTCTGTTTCCCAGCAGTAAACCTGCAATTTTCTAGGAATATGACAAGAAACTCCATTCACATTGTAACTTGATTAGAGAAATCTATGCATCACAGGCATACACAAATGGCAACCCATTAATTTTATCTGTGTGGTGAAGGGGCAGCTATTGTAGAGATGACTCCAGAGGTGATGGTAAAGCTGGAGTCCATCACATCTCAACCCTTCCTGTGCTACATGTATCCAAAACGCCCACCCCCAGCTAGCACAGGGAAGTCACTGGCTCATTAATTGGCTAATGACTCAGTGTCATATGGCACAATGCTGGAGAATTGCCCAACACTGTGGGCAAATGGACTATACGTATAGATTTCACTCAGATTATATGGGACACACAGGAGATGTCCCAAAAATATAAGGGATCTGATAATGTGCTATTCACTACCTGCATGAAAGAAAGATACTGACCAAACCTCCAGCTGTCTGCGGCTGTTTGCCACCTTGTTGGAACAGTATGTGTGATGGTTAAGTTTTGTTATCAACTTGACCTTTCAAGTAATCCTGTGTGGGTCTCTGAGGATGTTTACAGGAAGGCAGCTTCTCAGCAACGGGCAGGATATAAAGAAGTTCAAAGAAGCTAGAACGAAACATCTTTCCTGTGTGGGCAGTGCAGGAAGGAAATTCCAGAGACTCAGGAAGCCATTAAGTCTTGGATAGAATTGCAAGATCCCACCCTAAGACTATATAAAGGGGAAGAAATTCTCTCCTTTGCCCCTCCTGCCTATTCCCTGTCCTGGGTGTATGTTTTAGGTGATGGGTTTTTCTCTCTGCTCGGACCTGTGATAGAGGGCCAACCTCTTTCACTGTTATGGAACTTCCCCTCAATCTGTAGTTTAAATAAATACTTTCCTCCCCCAAATTGTGCCTGGTTTGAAGATTCATCCCAGCGGCGTGTGGCTGACTATGACAGTATGTCACCATAGCAATGGTCATGTTGGGTGATGTAAAGATAAAAAAAGAAAGGTAAAGGAAAAAGGGATGGTATTCTATTTATGAAAACAAAAGGAGGGCAAAGCCCTTACCCTTGCCCAGCCTGCCAAAAAAGTGGCTACCCAGAAGAAGCTAGTGAAAGTGTCTAACCTACAGATATGGGTGCATCTTCTGGTGTCACTCATGGATCAAGGGAAGACTGACCAACAGTCAATGGAGGTGTTCTTGGTCCTGTGACTGTAGCTTCCCAAGGAATGGCATTTCCAGAGGATGAAATCCAAAATGTACTCCACAAGAACAGTGTGCCTCTACAATGTCTTGATGACTAGATCCCCAGCTGTTATGGACTTAGACTGACAGCAAGGCTGAGGGATCCTATTAGTAGGGGATAGGAAGACCCTAAATTGAACTAACAATCCATTGGTCTACCTGCAATATGCAAAGAATGCTAGCCCAAGTGAATAACAGGATGAGTGCACTCTCCTATGGAAACCCAGAAAAGTTTGAGGGAAAGATGTTCCACACCTATGGCTACAATAGGCAAACAATTCACATGCAGTTAGCCACAGTGGTTTTGCATGTGGGGCGCCTGTCCCCATGGGTATTTATTGTACATCATACCTGAATGTTGATGGATGTTTTAAGGAGACTAATGCTGTATAACATGCAGGGGGAGTTCTGCCTGCAGGTATATAGGTCATTAATTCAATGGAGCAAGGCCATTCACATCACCATCAAGCATGATTGGAGGAATCCCACCAAGCTCTTTGACTGTGGTAATACTGCCTACCCTGCAGACATTAAAAAAATAGGACAATTTTACAGCTGGAACTGGCCCATTTTGTGTCCCATGTATAACGCATTCATTTCTAGAGTTAATGGCCCATACACAAGCCTGATAGCACTTGGCATATGATGATGGATTACCCAGAACTGAACAAGTCCACACCTCCATATGCATTGTGCTGTGATCCCTTCAATCACAAATATAATGAACCTGCTGATTCTGACACTTGGACAATATCACTATGTGATAGACTTGGTTGATGCCTTCTTCTCCATTTATTTGGCATATGCTTGCCAAGAATAGTTTACCTTCAAATGGGAAGGTGGGCAAAGGACTTTTGTAGCCTTACCAGAGGACTACTTACATAACCCTACCATTTGTGATAGTGGCACAGGACCTAGCTATTTAGGAATGAGTGAAGTCAGTTGCCTTGTTCCATTATTGATTATATTGATATAATGTCAAATTCTGATGCTAATCCAGACCTAGAAGCAGTTGCAACTAATTTTTAGAGTAGCCTTGGAAATATGGGAATGGGCACTGGTGAATGCCTCAAAGCTCTGTGACAAATTCTTGGGAATTGTCTGGTTGGGTGAGACAATATTCATCCTTAAGTCTTCATAGATAAGATTTAGGCTTATATCCACCCTATGACCCTTAAGCAGTTGCAGTCCTTTGTTGGACTACTGGGTTATTTCACAGCATTTATATCCTAACTTCACAGATTAGATGCTGCCTACGGGTTCTGTATAAGAAGTGAATGCCTTGAGACTTGGGCTTCTGCCAGGAAGAGGCTTTCTGGGCTGTCAAATGGCCCATAGCCCAAGCACCAGCACTATAGGTTATAGACGCCTCTCTGCCCTTCCAGCTGGATGTGTCAGTGCATGGCATGAGTTTCAACTGGGTATTGTAGGTAAGCAGCAAGTGCTAATAGGGTTTAGGTCTCAATTATGGAAAGGAACTGAGGCCCACTATTTCTTAATCGAGAAGCAACTGAAAAGTATATAAGCAGTTATCCAGGCATGCGAGCTCATCACAAGATGGTTGCCAGTAAGAGTACACTCTGCTTGTCTGTTCATAGGCTGCTTGTGATTTTGGATATCCACCATGTACAGGGGGTGGTGGGCATGCCCCACTGTCCATGTGAAGTGTGTATTTGTTGAAAATATCTGCTTTGAGCACCAGTCCCTAGTCTAAGCAGTTACATGTCCTCTTGGGGCCCATCACATTTGCTACCCTAGAAAGGGAAACTCTCCTCAATACCAGAAATACCCATATTTTACCAGGAGGGGGCGCTTCCAATCCCCAAAAAGTGCATGGTATAATGATGGATTCAGCCAAGGCACTGCATCAATTTAGAGAGCACTAGTCTACTAAAATAAAAGATTTGGGCAAAGTGGACAATAAGCAAAACCAAAGGTAGTGTGGATTGTTACTAGCCTTTAACCAGGACCACTTGTTGCCTATACTGATACCTATGCAGTATACTTAGGGTTAATGCTGTGGCTGCTTCAAATGACCCCAGCAAAATTGGAAGGTACATCATTACCCCATATAGGGGTGTCCTATGTGGGAGGACCTGTGGGAAATAGGGTACTTGAGGAAATGCACCACATCTATGGGCATAGTCATTGCTGTACTCAGGCAATGATTCTGCCCATGCCAATGCTTGGGTAAGACTTATCCAGAAGCCTGGGCTGGGTAAAGCCCACAGGTTGCATCAGAAGTTTGGCTATGTGGGACTAAGGACACTGTAGCACACTTCTTGTCACTCATATGAGAAATCTCTCCTACAGAAGCCTGGGCTGTTTTGCGGGAATGGGATTGCAAGGCATTTTCCCCACTAGGCATGAATGACAATCCAATATGGGATAATGCAATGAGTGTATGGCCCATTACAAAATTGGCAGGTGGACTATATAGGTTCATTCCACTCCCCACTGTGAAGAAAATGCACTACATCACTATGGCAGTGGACACCCACATTGGACTGTTGTTCCCTAAGCCATCCTCTACCACCACTCAGCAAGATAGCAATGCACTCTGGAAGTGTTGAGTTTGGCATATAGACAGCCCGTCAGTTGCCAGGGATCAGGGACTCCACTTCTTGGGGCTAGAGGTCTGGCATTGGGACTGCATCAATAGTGTATAATGGATATATAATGTCCTGTAACACCCCAAGTGGCATACAACATAAAATAGTATATGGTCTCTTGAAGGAAAAGTTCTGCATTACTGTAGCCTCACTGCCAAGCTGACATGGATGGGCAAAGTGCCACTAGTGTTTCTAAAGCCTCCTCTTAATGAGCAGCCAATTAAACAATATACTTTCATTGAGCTAATGCTACATGGGTGGCCCCTTCAGCTCCAACTGGCAGTTAGAAGCCTTCTGTTGCCTTCCCCAGAGCGACTACAGGTGGACAGCAGTGCCTCATGGACTTGGACATGGACTCTGGAATCCACAGCCCCTCACTATCTGGTTCTCTAAACATGGATGTAAGGGTGGACTGTCATTGGAATATTTCGCCCCCAATCTTGCCCTGGCCTGACCACATGATGAGAAAGGAATTCTGCTAGAGAACTTTAGCTATAATCTTGAAGTCTATATACCGCATGCCTGTATTGCTGGTGGACCACCCCACAGCCCATTCACGTGGGGAGCAAGTGTGGTACCACCTATGGGGTGGCTGTGTGGCAGGGGAGGAAGCCAGTGTTAACCACCATTCTATCCCAGGATGGAAAGGTTGCTTGGATACTGCCCAAAGGGAGGGACTTACCTCTCATGGCAACCCAGTCTTTGCTGTCTCTTTGATCAGGTTGTCTCTAGGCAACAGCCTAGACTGCTGGGCTAACACCATTTCCTCGGGTGCATAATAATGTTGGGTGTGTGTAAGATTTCTGCCAATGCAGTCAGACAGTTCCACTGGAGAATTTCTCCAGATCCTGTGGCCAACTGGACCTGGCTGGCTTAGCAATACCAAAACAGTCCTTGTTAGGACTCCAGCAGGAAAATCATTGAAAGTTTACTCCATTGGGACCATGAAAATACCAAGCCCTTTACTGTCTACGCCATAAACAATGGGTGGGATTGACCTCTGGGAGAACATGTTCACCTCCATGACATAGTCTAAGGGTGTATTGAGCAAAATAATGCAGAGCCCACAGGAGTGGCTTGCTGGGTGCTGAAGGAGTTTTGTCAGAATGTTACAGTTCACACAGCTCTCCTGGTATGGTGGAATGGAAGCCCCTATACTGGGACCAAGCCAGTATATTAGCTACCCACAGGGTGTATGTGGGTATGCGGCCAGCATGGATGGCCATACCTGCCAGGTGGGTGGAAAAGCTGGGGACATCAAAGCACAACTCCATGTTGAAGCTCTGGCAGAATGTACCACTTGGGGAATTAAGCCCAATCTGAGACGCCCTGACACTTATAATGGAGACCACTCAGATGTCGAACCTATTAATGGCAGCCCAAAGGGGAATGTAAGCTGTTACAGATGTTGAATGTTGAGTACATATTTGACAAACAAGGCTGCATATAGGAATCCTTGAAAGAAGTAGACAGAGATACAAGATGTTCAAGAACCACTACAGCAGTGGTAGTCATTTCCGGGCTTTTTCTGGCAATGGACATTGGCATCTTTCGCAGTGATAGTTTTGTTATTAGTATCACCAGCTGTTCTTTGTACTGTTGCTTTGATCTATGGCATCTAGAACCCTACCAGCTTGCAGGGTGGATTGTAAAGAGGGGACTGAGTAGCCCCAAAAGTATGTAAATGGGGTGGCCAGTTGGCTGCCTAGTGAACTTGTGGGACTATACTTCCAGTAGGCTAAAAATCAACATGTTATGTAACCTCCCACATGACTGTAATGTGATTGTTATGTAAATATGAGTTAGGCCACTGGCCACCTTTGTTAGGATTTTGTACAAAACGGCACCTCTCACAGTATATGAGGAGAGTCTAGAATGTCCATTCTTCCTGGAGCTCTTTATACTTTGCAATTTCACCTCATCATCCCTCCCTTACTAAGGAGCTCAAACCCAATAAGGCTCCATTCAAGAAGTTCTCTGGACCACTCATGCTAGTTCTAGCAGAAAGCACCAAGTTCCTACTCGAACTGCCTGAAGACTGGCTTATCTAGCCTATTAGTGAGAAAAAGCAATTTAAAGGCCAGGCCATCAGGATGACTCTAAGAAGAATATGCTGGAAACCCCTTTGGGTAGAAAATGGAAGCTGCATGGTATAACCGTCTTTTGGCACTGCTGCCAGGGATAGTAGTTTTGAAAATGTTTCCTTAATCCTATCTCATTTTCTGTGATTTGGAGAACTGAGTCCTTTCAACATCCAGAGCTGCCTCTATCTGGAAGATAAACACTTCTAGGAGAATAAACAAAGCTAAATGGGACAGAGTGTTATGATATTTGATGTAGATACATTAGAAGACACAGCTGAGCTCTTGGAGAACTGGAGTTTTCAGGTGGTCAAGTAGAATTCTTCTGCAGTCTGGTATTTATTCCCTACATGAACCAACCTGGGAAAAGAATATTATTTTTAAAGGGTGTGTCTTTGAAGTAAAACAAAAATAAACTCATAGATATCTTAAGCCCCTCACTGTAAAATCATTATCAGAGAAATCAAAACCTTTCAATATAATCTGATGTTCATTAGCTTTCTTAGTACTGTAAAGCATTATTGTTACGTCATTTTTGATGTGAGAATACTCGAAAAATCACACTATGTACCTACTTACATTGTTTAAACTTTGTTTTACTTCCTATTCTGTGGCATGATATATGGGAAGAGTTCTTATCTTCTACAGAAGAAAATTACCTAAAAGCAGCCTTAATACTCATCCACCACGACTCAGGGAACTATGGGGAAGAGGGGGCGGAAAGACTGTGAGAGCTGTGGTGGGGGAGATTATCCAGAGGCATGGCCAGTAGAACCTGGCTGAATACTAGGCTATCCATGGTCCCCTCTCACAAGGACTGATCCAGATGACCCATGAAGGAGGTTATCCAGTGGAGGGGGGAGGGGAGAGCAGCGGGGAATTGGTGATAACAACTCATTGTTTGCCCACTAAATGTTGTAACTCATTATGGACAATAAAAAAAGAAAGAAAGTGAACTTTGTCTTTCACAAATAATAAAATAAAAATAAAACATGAAGAAAAAACAATTTTACAGGTGTGTGTGTATGTGTGTGAAACAAAGTATATTTTTCCTTTGTAGAAATGATATAGATGTAGCTTATTTGCCACAGCTGTCGAAGTCTCATAATTAATTTAGTGCATAATAACCTGCTGAATAGACTATGAAAGCAAGCCTGCAGCATGCATGTTAATGTAGTATGTTTAAAACAATGACAAGCGCGTATTATAAAAGAACTGTAAGAGTAAAAACATATATTACCAAATAACTGTAAGAATAAAAGAACTGAAGGGAATACTTGCTTGAGCAGAAAGTAGAATTTATTTGCACACATGTAAAACCAAGCACCTCACAATAACTGTAACATTTTGTAGGATATAAGCATAGCTTTATTGATAGGGCAGGAAAAATGTATGAGTTGTGCTTATTATCCAACAGCTACATCGATTAAGAAATAATAAACTTTAAGGCAAGCAGGTTGGAAAAATTTCTTTATTTTTTTAATGTAATTATGGTCTCCAAGGATGAGTCTTAGAAGATACTTGCTGTTTCAATTTGGGATTGTCTTTCAATTTTTCCATTTTGGGATCGTCTTTCGAATTTTCCATTTTGGGATTGTCTTTCAAATTTTCCATTTCAGGATGATCTTTCGAATTTTCCATATCTGGAGGATTTGCAGTGGTTTCTGCATTACAGGGAACATCTTTTTTCACTAAACCCTTAGATGACTCTATGTCAACACTACAAAGGCTGTTACACTTAAGATGCTTCACTTGAGGTTCACATTTTGTGTTGGTAGATAGGTATTGCTTCTCAAGATTAAGGAAATGGTCAATGGCACCCTTCACATTATCAGGGAGTCCAATCACAGTGATGTTACGATGCCAGGATCCTCTGGGAGGTAAACGGATATCTACTTGGAATTTGCTCATGATTTTATGGATGGATCTCCCACCAAATCCAAAAATATCCCCACGAACATGGGGATTTAATGGGACATCCTTAGAAACTGTTTTTTCTATCTTCTGCACCATTCTCATTATTGCATCTCGAGCAGCTATGGCATTTTCTTTGTAGCCTGTAATGATGATTTGGTCTTGCATATCATTGCTTCCTTTCTTTGGTAAGTGGACAGTAACGTCATGCTCAGTACAAATCTGAGTAATAAGTAGGTTCGTATAACCAGTGATCTTCAATCGATATTTTGGATCTATGGAAAACTTTATTTTAAAATTTCTTGATATTTGGTTGTCTATTTTTTTTTGTAAAGCCTCAATTTGTCTTTGTAATCTAATTTTGGCCTGTTCCACATCTGTATCAAGGCCCATAATAGATATGGTATCAGAATTTTCCCCAAATTTGGTCACAGTCATATAAACTTTAAGTTCATTTATTAGCTTCTGTATCCCACTCCCTTTGTTCCTGATGATATGAGGATGGAGGTGAAAGGGCACATGTACTTCATCAGTGACCAGAACTAAAGAATCAAGAGCTTCCACAACTGCATGACAATTTTCCACTTGGCCTGAGATATGTAAGATTTGACATATCCTTAGGGAACTAGAGTCAGATTCATTAATATTTTGCCACCTTTCTTTCCCAGTTTTATGACCCACTGGATCTATATTCACAGATGGATTTTTACTGCTTAGGAACTTGATTTGAACTTTATAATATCTAGCAATTTGTCGGACTCGGGAATACATTGGTCCCAGGAAAAAAGGACTGAACTTCTGGGGAATAGCATATTGCACTGTAATGTGGGAACCTAAGGGCTCAAAAATCCTCTGAATATGTTTCTTTGATGCTTGGACACGACCCTTTTCTCCTTTCATTGTAATTCTTATGTTCTCTTTCCCCTCATATGAAAAAGTAAAAGATATATCACCATACACTTCACTCATTTGTCGTAACAGCTGGCCCCTGTACATGACAAAGAAATGGTGGAATTTACGATTTATCAGCATGCTGTCCTCCACCATATTCTGTAAGTCTTTACTTAAAACTTCTTGCTCTTTCTGCCCATCTTTTCCAGCTGCCTTTGTCCTTATGACAGTTATCAATTCTTGATTCTTATTCTTAAGTGCAGGCAAAACAACATGTGTCCCAGCAGTCTCAAAGACCTTGTGAAGCTTGCCACCATTTTTACTAATGAGAATGTGGTGATATGGTGACTTGACAGGGAGGGCCATGGAGTAATTCTTGGCTTTCTCTTCTTCTCCTAATTGCAGAAGCTTTTTCTTGGCCTTCTCAACACTTTCTATGGGGCCTCTAATAATGGCTGTTGAATCGCCTGACTTGTTTCTTGGAAAATAAATATGGATCTTGCCACATTCTTCTACAATTGAACCTATCAAACACTCTTTGGAACCAAAGAGGGATTTTTGTAGATTAGATGGTATTGAAACTTCTGAAATTTGAGATTTATCTTTGTCTGCTGAATGAATGCAGTCATGAGCTACTTCATCAGATTTTTGCCCTCCGATGATATTGTTTTCTGACTTGCTTAATGATGGAAAATTAACCTGTCCTTTTGAAATCATAATAGGATCTTCTTTTTGAAAATTCCTACTTTTTTGCCACAATACTTTTTGGTAAGTTGATTTTCAAGTAGATACAATCGAGATATATAGCAGATAAATCATCCACAGCCCAAAATAATGCCTTTTGTAGTTTTCACATATTACTGTACAGTAAAAATAAGCATTAATTTTTAAGGTTTAGAGAGTTTACTAGATTATAGATGGCCCTTAAAGTGTTTAAGAGAAAGATTAGAGAGTACAGAGAGCCCCTGCCCAACAGAAGGCAGAAGTAGTGTAAAGCCCCAGAATAAACACTTTAAAGACAGAATTGTTCCATATTAATATATAGACTCAACATAATAAGATTGTACTGTAATGTTATTTCAATTTCACAAAGTAATCAAGGTGTCATCTCTTGGTCTATTCTCATATAAGAATAAGTTAGGTTCAAATTGTGAGAACTATTAAAAAAAGTCAACTTTTTTCCAAAGAAGATTATATTTTACTATTTTTTTAAAGCCCAACATCATCACATTTCCACCATTAGCAGCTATTAATTATAAAGTACTTTTGGGAAAAAAGTAACCTATTTCTCTTTAAGGATACTGACTTTATTAGGGTTTTCCATTTTTCTTAACAGGTTTATTAAATAATACCTTAAAATCCACAAATTCCATGTGTATAGTTGATTTTTATTAAACTTAGAGTTCCAGACAAACCTGCGTTAGAGGGTTTCCATCATCCTCTCATATGCATTGGCAGGCAACCCTAATGTCCACTTTCCAATCAATCTTATTTTTCTCTATATACTTGCCTCATCTGGACTTTGCATAAAAATTTGTATTCTATAATCCGCAGTCATTTGAATCACAATCATTTACCTTAGTCTAAATGTTTTGAAGTTGATCCATGGTAAAGAATATATGTAGTATAATCATTTATATTGCTAAATAATGTTCCATTTCTATTTACTTTTTGTCTTAATGACTGTTCTAACCCAATTTCGTTTCCAAGCCCTACCTCAAATATTAGAATTCTTATCATCATATTACAGCCTGCAGTTTTGGAACATTTTTTTCTCTCCCCCTACATGATATAATTGAGAGTCAGCTTTCAATGGTACTAATACACTGATATTTTCTTGAATATATCATATTGTAATCCTCACACTCTTTTAAGTAACACATATAAAACCAGAGAATTTCTGTCAGCTTAAGTCTGACATTTTCTCATCCTTTCTGATATACATGTCTAGTCTAATCCTGAATATCATGGTAGCAATGAGCAGTGAGGAAGTTCTTATACCTTTCCCTTTCTCTGGTATTCTATGGCTTGTCTACAAAGTAGCTTTGTCTACAAAGTAGCAAGGTGTATTTTCATAAAACACGATAAAGTTCATTTGCTAAAAATTTCTAGTGGAATCTAACTGCACTTGTAATGAAATGAATCTCCTTAACTGATTATTTTTAATTAGAGAAAGTACTTTAAAATTTAACATATAAATCACTATACTTTGCTCATACTTGGCTCTCCACTCTCTGCCATCTCCCATCCCTCATCTTAGTGGTTTCTCTCCCAGAAGTTTGTTCATTGGCTTATTAGCCCTTACAGTACCTGCTCATTTTGTATGTCACCTATCAAAGCCACCAGTACCTTTCTTCTAACTCACTATACTGCTGCCAACCTGGACACTGTCTTGATCATTTGTCTTTCAGGGCCTTAGCAAATACTACTCTATATACTTGAACATTATTTTTTCCTATGGTCTCCTGCATTTCTTCCTTTCATCATTCAAGTCATAAACATCACCTTATGAATGATAACATGTACAAATAATCTTACTATATAAAATACCCATTATATGTCATTGCTCTCCAAACTATTCTACATATAACTGCTTTCAAATGACACAAATAAGGTCTGTGTCTAAGAGTCCAACCTGTTACTTTCTTGTCCATACATATTTATTTAAATTTTGGCTTATTCATTTTAAAAATTTTGTGTTATTTTTGTGTGTATGTATGCATATATGTGTATATATGTATGTACATTTAAAGGTGTGCATGTGAAGGTTGTCAGTCATTTTCTTTGGGAGATAGGGTTTACCTTTCTGTTGTTTGTACTTTTGGATATGTTATTCTAGTTGTCTGGTGAGCTTCTGGATTCTCTTGGCTCAACCTTCCATTGCCATAGTCTTATTGGGATTATAGATGTGTGTGCCACTTTGCACCTGGCATTACTTTAATGTTTGGGAATCAAACTCAGCTCAGCAAGTTTGTCAGCAGGTACCTTTAACTCTTTCTCTCATATGAGAAATATTTTTTTAATCAAATGACAACAAATGCTGGTGGAGATGAGGGAAAAGAACCCTCATCTACTGCTGGTAGGAGTACAAACCTGTACAACCACTATGGAAATCAATATGGAATCTCCTCAAAAAAAACTGAAAATAGACCTACCATCTGATCCAGTTATACCACACCTGAACATTTACCCTAAAGACTCTGCACTGTACTACAGCGATATTTGCTCAGCCATGTTTGTCACTCCTCTATTCATAATAGCTAGGAACTGGGACCAGCCCAGATGCCCATCAATGGAAGAATGGTTAATGAAGATGTGGTTCATATATGCAATGGAAATCTACTCTGTGGTAAGGAAAAATTAAATGATGAAATTTACAGGAAAATAGATGGACTTAGAGAAAAAAAATCATACTGAGGTCACACAATCTCAAAAAGAAAAACACTACATATTCTCTCTCATATGCTATTCCTAGCAGAAACAGCTTGAGTTGGTTGTAAGCAGTAGTTAACATGAGGAATATTTACATGAAACTAATAAAGCTAGGAGGATTGAGAAATACTTTGATAAGTAAGTCACGGGACAGAGGAAAAAAGGAGGAAGAAAGGAAGGAAGGAAGGAAGGATACAGTAAGTGGAAGTGCCTTTGAGGAGTAGTTAGATAAGATGGTGGAAAATTACACAAAGCTAATGACAAAATGAACCAGCACAATATAAAACTAACTCCTTGGATAACATCCTATAAGATGTAGCCCTCAATAAGCAGAGGTGGAGAGGCAGATAGCCTGGATAAACAAGTCCTATAGGAAGTGGAGAAAACCTAATCTGTAAACACATGGGCTCTGGCTGGCATGTACCAGGTCCAGAATTGGGTTGTCCCATACAGTAAGCTGCTAGTTAGGGAGATCTATGATGTCCCAAAACCAATGCAGTCCATTGCCAAAGCACATGGTTACCTGACAGAACTAAAAGGTAAGATCCTAGCTAAGGACACCATAGCCTGCAGTCATAGTACATCAAGAGACAACACTGGATCGAGAGACCCTGCGAGGTTGAGAACAGTAACCAGCCCCCAGATGGTATTTAGTGCAGTGCTGGAAGGAACTGCATAAGCTGCCAGGGGAAGCTGTTCAAAGACAGCTGGAGCAAACAGAAATCACTGATATGAAATGCAGTCTGCCACCATGAGTAGGTTGAACACACTTCCTACTGGGAGAGAGCAGATAACCAAGAAACGAACACTTGTGCAATGGAGGCGCCTAGACCTGGGGGAGGCAATCAACAGCTTTTAATTCAACCAAGTAATCCACTTAGTGATGGGGAGTCCTTGACTGGAACTGGGGACTCAAGGCAAAATACACTGGGAAGCAAAATCTTGGGACCCCAAAAAGAAATGCACTTTACAAGGGATTTACAAAGAGACTACTAACAATAGAATCTAGCCAATTCAGAATGTGTATCTCAGGTAACCTATACTGATATCACTCTCCGATGGAGATACTGCTTGTATTTTTCAGAAGGCAGCAAGAGAGCTGTGGCTCATCCAACCCTACCAATGAACCGCAGGCTAAGAGCTGACATTCTGGCAAGAGATGAGCCATCCCAGACCTACCGTGGAGGATGCACATGGAACCCCTCAGAGAGAGGTGGGATAAGTGAGAGACCTATAACCACAGCCAATCAATCATGCCAGTATAAGCCAGAAAGATAGAAGCCAACGATTTTCAACACAACCTAAAGCAGAAGTACAGAGGCACCTAAAACCTCAAAAATAAAGCAGCCTTAATTCTCACCCACCATGATGGGGGCGGGAAGATTGTAAGAGCCATGGTGGGGGAGAACGCCCAGAGACAGTGCCCCCCCATCAGTAACAACATACAAAGGGGGGTGGAACCAGGTTGATTCCTAGACTATCCATAACCTGCTACCCCATGGACTGATCAGTCTGCCTACGGAGGATATCCAGCTGACTGGGGAAAGGGAAGAGGGAAATCGGGGAACTGGGGATACCAACACATCATTTGCACATTCAATGTATCTAATTATGGATAATATAGAAAAAATTAAAATAAATAAATATCTCTGTGATTTTCACAATAAATAAATAAATAAATAAATAAATAAATAAATAAATAAATAAATAAATAAATGTACACTGCAAAGCTGGATTTTCCCCAGGACTGGACTGAACCCATGGACTCATGCATGTTATGTAAGTGCTCTGCCTCTGAACTACATCCCTAGTCCCATAGAGGATTGTTACAGATGAGCACTGTTGGAAATGTCGTTACAAAATAAAGAGTAAAAATACTATATTTAAAAAATAAAAATAAAGAGACAACTCTGGAATAAATAGGGAAACCATTTCCCTTCTGGCTATCCCGGATGGTGCTGGAAAGTTCTATAGGAGCTGCTGGGGGATAATAGTCACCAACAGTGTGAATTAGGTACATAATCAACCAGCCAGGCATGAAGCACACACACCTATGAAATAGTGGCACATAGCCTAAGTGAGTAACTAACTGTTCTCATATTGGACATGAGACTCATTCAATGGGAAAGAACTCACACCTGGTACTGGGAACCAAGTCAGAATCCCATAGATAGGAAACTCATAGACTACAGAAAGAACCTCCACTGCTCTTTGTCTAAGAAAAGTGGGTACGTATAACAAAATGTCTTTCAAGTAACTATGTCTATCTCCTTTAATCCAACATGCTCTCACTTTTGGTTGGTGAACCTGTTTTATTTTACAGATGGTAGAGAATACTGGGGAGATTACAGGATCCAACAATATGACAATACAGGTAGCCAAATGGCTACCGTGTGATGGTTCACATCTACCACATCTGCCAGGGTCCAGGAGTCATTGCAGAGGAAGTGGCAATATGAGTAATGCTCACACTGATAGCCGGACAATCAACACCAGGGAGACGGTGGCAGACAACAGTAACTCAAAACTGATCAAAGCAGAAATCCAGAGGCTATATAAACTCAACTCTAAATCAGACATTTAACATGCCGGCCAAGGCACAGAGAACACTGTAGAAGAAGGAGCAGAAAAATTGTAGGAGTCACATGGCTGTTATGATTAGCCCAAGGCACAGCCCCACCTAGAGACTGACTGAGGCCTTCAAGACCTGACAATGAATACCAAAAACTCAAGTGTGGAGAGCTATCAGTGGAATGGGGGTTAGAAAGAGGAGATAGAAGAGTATAACCTTTTCTAAAAATAAAATTTATTTTAAAAAAGAGAATCAAATTGATTTTTTTTCTTTTTTATTGTCCATAATGAGTTGCATTATTTAGTGGGCCAACAATGAGTTGTTATCCCCAATTCCTCATTGCCCCCCTTCCCCATCCCCAGTCAGCTGGATAGCCTCCTCTGTGGGCCATCTGTATCAGTCTTTGTGGTAGGGGACCATGGATAGCCTAGTATTCCGCCGGGTTCTCCTGACCCAAGTGTGTTGTTACTGAGGGTTGCCATGCCTCTGAAATGCTCCCCCACCATGGCTCTCATAATCTTTCCGCCCCCTCTTTTGCTCAGTTCCCTGAGTCGTGGTGGGTGAGTATTAAGGATGCTTTAATGTTGTAAGCTTAGGGGTTTTTGTGTCGAGAATCATTGGTTTCTGCCTCACTGGCTTATCCTGAGTTGATTGAATGGCCATGAGTAGGCTGACCACACCTCCTACTGGGAGAGAACAGCAAACTAAGAAAGGAGCACTTGTGCAATGGAGGAGCCTGGGCCTGGGGGAGACAATCAACAGCTATTAAATTCGGCCAAATATTCCACTCAGTGAGGGGGAACCCTTGATTGGAACTAAGGATTCAAGGCGATATGCACCGAATCCCATACTCTTGGGCTCCTAAGAAAAGATGCACTATGCAAGCGTCTGATGGGGAGGCTACTAATAATAGAAGCTAGGAAATCCAGAATGGTGTATATTTGTAAACATATACTGATCTCACTCTCTGATGGAGATTGTGTTTGTATTTTTCAGGATGCAGCAAGAGAGCTGTGGCCCATATAACCCTACCAACCAGAAAGCTGAGATCCTGGCAAGAGATGAGCCACCACAGTCATATCATGGAGGATCCATATGGAACCCTGCAGAGAAGGATGGGATGAACAAGGGACCCACAGAAACAGCCATTCAAACTGAGTTTTATTCCATGAAAGTCCCTATTTATGAAAACATTCAATGATCATAACCATTCTAAACTCTTTAAAGGAACTACAAATGATAAAAATGATTGAGACACATCTATTTCAGTATATGAAATGGACTGGCCCAAAGTTATAAAATTTTACTGATTATAAATTTATTTAACCTAGGTTATAAACTCCTTTAATACAAGATTTTTGAGACCCTGTATGAATAGAAAGCACCCTGGGGAAAGCTTCTTTAAATCACACTAACAAAAGAATATTCTTATTACTGCAAATTCCTAATAAGCATCATTTTGCAAAAGCTAAATTTATCTATATGTCTTATTTCATGTTTATATTCTCTAAAAGATTAGGATAGTGAATACCCTTCCTTGTACCTGAGGTGAACTGAAATGGACATTTCTACTACTAAGATTTTGTGTGGAGGGTTATTTTACATGCTATATGGCTGAGAATATATGCATTCTATGATATAGCCTTGTCATTTATTAAAGTGTGGTGAATAATATTGCCTAATCCATGTATTTCTTGCTATAAAACTTGTCATATTTATAAAACACATGGGTTTCTTGCACATTATACTCAGTAAACAGCTGTAATTATAAAATGTATATATTTTAATGTTAGCTAATGAATACACACTGGCATTCCACTTATGTGCCTTTATTCATGAAATTTGTAAACATATTAAACCTTAAAATACACAATAAAGGAGTAACATATAAAACAGACAATTGAAGAAGTATTATCTTGAAACTATTTGATTTATTTTAACAGGTAAAATATTTGTTAGAATGAGACAAACAGAAATTGGCCTTCTACTCTTTGCAAGAAAAACAACATCAACCACAGTAACAACAAAGAAAAAAAATAAAAATGACATAGAAGGGCTAGTTCTTAGGAAAGTAAATATAGTCAATACAAAAACTAAAGGGTATTAAAGCTATATAACCTACACACACACACACACACACACACACACACACACACACACACACACTTTTTTATTATGGGGTAATGCTAAAGAAATAAGAAATTCTATTGACATGGGATCTGTGAAGGAACTAACAGTGTACATGTTTAAGAATATTTTATGCTGCAATTACCTTTTTGATGCTGGAACTAATATCTGACAAGAAGGAGCTTATAGGAGGAAAGGGTTTATTTCAGGCATATAGATACCAGGGGAAGCTCTATTGTGGCAGAAGGCAGAAGATGTTGGCTCATGTCCATATATACAGAGCAGAGAGACAAAAGTCAGCAGTTGTAAGCACTAATAGCCAGAGCTCAAACTGGCTCTCTCCACACCTTGTAGGGCTAGTGTCAAGATCTGCCCCCAGTGACATAAGTCCTCCAAAAAGGCTCCACCTGCTGAATAGTATATAGGAAGCTAAATTTAGAAGAAATAGTTTAGGGGCTGGAGAGATGGATCAGCAGTTAAGAAATAATTTAACAAAATCAACCAATGATTTTATAAGTACTTTTTTAAGCATTGAAGAAAAATACTGTGGGACCCTGCTGAGGGGCATGGAGGATGTAGGGTTTTGCTGAGTCTGGCAGGCTTCTGGGACTGTCTCCTCCTTATAAGGAAGTTGAGGAAAAGTCTGAGGGCCCCTATAAATCTTAGCAATCCTGAACACTCCAGCCCCCAGGAAGTCCACAGCTGTGCCCTGAGATAAAAGCAAGCAGTTCAAAGCCTAACTTAATCCAGCTGCAATAACAAACCTAAACAATAAGGTTACATTTCCTCTGCTGACATCACAATTCTATACATATCCATGTATAGAGTCACGTAGTCCCCTCAATTTATCTATGCAAATTAGGTATCCAAAGGATACTGGCCCTTACCAATCAAACTCATGAGATGCTCACAGATCTTGCTTCCTATGCTTCTACCTCTGACTTTTCTCTATATAAACAACTGTTATCTATATGATAAATGAGAACTGCCCACTGCCACGTTCTCCCGAGAGTCCTCATCTCCCCTTCAGCTCACAGCTATTCCAAGCCTCTGCTAACCCAGCCCCATGGGCAAACAGGGAGTTGATGCGTGCTTCAACTCCCTAACTAACCCACAGACCCAGAAAATACATATCAAATATTATCTATTTCATTTACTAGACACTGAAATGTTTAATAGCTAATTTGCAGCTCAGTGGTAGACCTTCTACAGAGCAGGTATGATTTCTGGGTTTGATCTCAAGTGCCACCAAAAGAAAATATACAGTAAGTTTACTAAACTCATTTCAAAACGTGATTTTTCCATTAAAAAATCTGGAGAAATTTAACTCTCAGTTATTTACTACTTATGGAATTGCACATTACTCTAAGTGTTCTATTCTAACATCTTTATTCCAAAGTAGGAAAATTTTTCCATCCTTAAAAGGACTGACTCTATGTGTCATAAAAACAGTCTGTACAGGACTGGGGAGATGGCTCAGCAGTTAAAGGAACTTAACTGCAAACCCTGCTGGTGTGGGTTTGACTCCACATTACCCATAGAAAGCTAGATGCACAAAGTGGTGTATTAATTTGGAGTTTGTTTGCAGTGGCATGAGGCCCTGTTGCACCTATTCTCCTTTCCTCCCTCCTTCCCTCCACAAATAAAAAAAAATCTGAAAAGGTTGGACAGTGAAGATACTTTGATTAGATTTATTAAAGGATATTATGTTGGAGCCACTCTAAAATTTTCTTCATGTAAAAATAAGTTTTGAGCAGAATATTAACAAAAAGATAACTTATAGGATATTTCATGTTTTTATAACTTAGCTCCTTTCCTAATCCAGTTTTAACTCTCATAATAAATTTGTAAGCATACTTACCTTTTGACTTTAATAAACAATTTGTGATGGCATCATGGAACTGCTAGCGTGATTCAGAGTAAATTAAATCACTGAAATTAAAATTTTAATATTCTGTTAATTGAATCTCAGGATGAACTGAAATTGACAGATAATCAAAGATAGCTTATCTATATGTGATTTTAGAAGAGAACAAGACTTCTCTCCCAGTAAAATTCACAGTACATAACAAATTTAGATAATAGAATATTTTCAAACAATTTTACAACCATAAAAATATAAAAGAATTGTCTTTTATCTACTCAAAATAAATGAGATCATTGTAATTTGAAGAATTTATAGAATTTCTTATAAAATATTACAGTACAATATAAAACAAAAAACTAATGTGTACCATGAAATAAATTTCTAGGTAGTTATAACTTGTATTTAAGGTTTTATTTACTTGCAGATTCTCCATTTGCAAAAATCAAAAATATTTGGCTGTGACCTGTAGACATGAAAGTTACAACAACATTTTGCTTTCCAGTGATGTGATTTGGCCTTGATAATAATGGCTATACATACACAAATTCCTAAACAAAATTTGGGAAGTATTTCAAAATTCTGTTGTCTGACCAAAAAAAAAGGCTGTATCAAAAGGTTAAATTTCATCCAGTTGTTTTTAATATTGATTTAACATGAATTGTATTTCATCCAAACAAATATGGCCAGCCATCTGAACTTGAAATTTCATAACTAATATGTTATTTATATACACACATTTGCATGAATGTATGTGGGAATCTTGTGCCTGTAAATGGTAAACTGGATTATCAATCCGGTTCATTATCACTGAAACATGGTATACAGGAGTTCAGAACTATTTAGATCAATGTGACATTCTTTCTCTTTATTGTAGTATTCATTTCTTAAAATTAAACATTTTCTCAGTTGTGATTTTATATTTATCTTTCAATATTAGTATGTTGGATGAAGGAATTTTTTTCTAGTATTATCTGTATATCAACTATTTTCTCTCCCTGTTCTTCCTACTTTATTTTTATAAGGTTGATATCACAAATATTTTTCCGTTGAGCCTTTGAATTTCCATGCATAATTTAAGTGGAATAAATGCTGGCTATACTATTATTAAATGATTGGACTTCAAATTTTATGTAACATAGTTGTTTAGAATTTTGGAAGAGGGCTGGAGAGATGGCTCGGCAGTTAAGGCACTTGCCTCCAGTGCCTAAGGCCCCGGGTTCAATTCCCCAGGACCCACATAAGCCAGACCCACAAGGTGGTGGCTCTGGTGTTCTCTCTCTCTCTCCCTCTCCCTCTCTCTTTCTCTCTCTCTCTCTCTCTCTCTCTCTCTCTCTCTCTCTGTATCTCTCTGCTTGAAAATGAATAAATAAAAAAAGAATTTTGGAAGAATTATTCTAATGACATTCATTTATGGGGTGACAAAAATTCACAAAGAAATATAATGGCTTTTGTGATATGACATAATAACCTAACCAAATTTCAAACATGCTCACAATGTTAGCCCAAGCTAGCAGATTAAAAGTATAATCTATTCAAGTATATATATGTATATATATATATATGGAGAGAAAGTATAATCTATTCAATATATATACACATTGAGTAAACTCAATATAAAATATATATATATATATATATATATAACATAAATATACATTGAGTAACCTAAGTATAAATATTAATACTTAATAGAAATAGAGAAATATACTATTTCAAATATATTTTAATGTTTATATCTATTAAACCACATACTGATATTGCCAGTAGTAATTATGACAGTAATAATATTACTATTTTGAGTAATAAAACTTCGAATGATATGATAGTTAACAAGATTAAATAATTAAGTATATGCTAATACTTATTATAATTATGAGGAAGGAAATAATACAAATACAGCAGTATATAAATATATCTGGTACATATATAAAGATTATGAATGGACAAAAAACTAAGTGAAATGATATAAGTAAATCATAATACTGGTCTCAGAGGACTATCATTCTGTAACAGAATGATAACTTAGCAACTTAGACTTTTGAGGGGACTTTGCTTTTTTTAAAAAAAAGCAATCATGTTTGACACATGTTCTGAGTAAAATGATTGGCCCCATGTTCAGATACTATATACCAAAGTGTTAGATACCAATTCTAAGACTAAAAAAAAAGAAATACAAAGATGTTATGGGAAATTATATGCAGATTATAGAGAAGTATATAACACTTGAGGAGTATTAATAGAATTTAGAAGGTAGATAAAATATATCATGGAAATGAAACTGTACAACAAATTAAAAGAAAGTGCTGGCATTTGTCTGCAAAGCAGAAGGACCTGCGTTCAACTCCCCAATACCCACCACATAAAGCCAGATACATAAGGTAGCACATGTGTCTGGAATGTGTTTGTAGTGGCTGGAGGCCCTGGTGTGCCCATTGTCTCTCTCTATTTGCCTCTTTCTCTCCCTCAATCCCTCTCAAATAACTAACTAACTAACTAAATAAATAAATAAAATATTAAAAAATGAAAAAAGACAAACTCGAGAAGTGAATACATGAATGAAGAAATATTACACAAAATACCAGAATAACAGAAAGGAAAGAAACTCACAAAAATCCATAAACTATAAAACTGCATTCCCTGCTAATTGGTGAAGTATGTGACTGGTCTAAGCTGGATCTTAAACACCGAATGCATGAAAGTTGACAAGACCACTCAGAATTGCGATGAATGTAACTTTACAGTTGTAAAAGTCTACAAATCATGGCATATAAAGTGCTAAGAATGGCCTAGGTAAAGCCTGAAGATATATACAATGATATATATCTTTGCCCAAGCTGACGTGTGGCTTCAAACTCATGGTAATCCTAACTCTGCCTCCCGAGTGCTAGGGTTAAAGGTGTGCACCGCCTCACCCAGCATGGCATTATATTTCTATAAGAGCAGGAAACTTTGTATGTACAATAAAAGCACTGCAATTCATAAAGTACAACAAAAAATGAAATTTTACAAATGTAAAAGAACATGGAATTTACATAAAATTGTATTAATTATAGGCGGATTATGAGTTAAATACTATAATTTAAAATTTGTAAATATAAAATTATTAAGTACATAAAGATTCTGTTTAAAAATTGTCCATTGCAACTATATTAAATTCAAACTATTTTTCAGTAATAAAATTTAAGTGAAAGAAAAACAAATAGGAATATGACTAAATTAATATTTGGATATTATATATTTGAATTTTCAAAATCAAGGATAAAGGAAATTCCTTAAAAATGTAAGACTAAGGAAAAATCAGGAAAGAATAAAATGTCAGTACATGGCACTGAAAGTCTATTCACATGATGGTGACTATCCCAAATTAAAATTTTAACAAAGGGGCTGGAGAAATGGCTCAGTGGTTCAAGGCACTTGCTTAAAAGGCTGACAGCCTTGGTTCAATTCCTTAGTACCCACCCACATACAGCCAGATGCACAGAGTAGTGCATGTATGTGAAGTTTGTTTTCCTGACACACCCATATTCTCTCTCTCCCTCCCTCCTTCTCTCTCTCTCTCTCTCTCTCTCTCTCTCTCTCTCTCTCTCTCTCTCTCTCTCTCTCTCTCTCCTCTCTCTCTATGGCTGTCTGTCTCTCAAATAAATATTTTTTTGAGATAGGGTTTCACTCTAGCCCAGGCTAACCTGGAACTTACTTGTACTCCCAGGCTGGCCTCAAACTTATGGTGCTCATCCTATCTCTGACCTCTATCCCCCAGGGCCCAGGGCCAGAATTGAAGGCTTGCACCACCAGAAACTTTAACCAGGATAACCGTAAACTTTATGCAGACTAGTAGAAAGAAATGAGAGGTTATGAATGAGGGGTAAGGGACGGGGGGAGGGGAATGGATTAAGCATGAGGCTAAACCAAATTAGGTTCAAAAAAAAATCCTCATGAGCATACTGTAACCTATAGAGCAAGTAGTGGGCATCAACTGGCAAGAGGGGCCATGAGTAGTAGGCGAGAAAGTCTAAGCCTGTGAGTTATTGATCAGTCTGACAACCCCAGGTCCCAGTCACCGGTTCCTTCCATCACTGAGCTGTTGAACAAAGTGACCCATGAGGTTCCAAAAACAAGACAGAATTCTGTCAAAGCCCTTGAGTGCACTCCCCAGGCCTGAGGCAAAACCCTGTTGCTGAAGAAACCACAGAATGCCATCGATCAGCATGGAGAGACTCTTCAAGGTCCGGAATGGTAACCAGCCCCCAGATGCCAGTTAGTACAGTGCTGGAAGGCACTGCATAAGCTGCCAGGGGAAGCTGATCAACAACAGCGGGAGTAAACAGAGACCACTGGCATGAAACACAGTCTGCGGCCATGAATAGGCTGACCATACCTCCTACTGAGAGAGAACAGCGAACCAAGAAAGGAGCACTTGTGCAATGGAGGAGCCTGGGCCTGGTGGAGACAATCAACAGCTTTCAAATTCGACCAATTTTCCACTTAGTGAGGGTGACCCCTTGTCTGGAACTGGGGATTCAGGGCGATATGCACTAGATACCATACTCTTGGGCTCCCAAGAAAAGATGCACTTATGGGAGCGATTGACAGGGAGGCTACTAAAAATAGAATCTAGGTAATCCAGAATTGTGTATATTTGTTAACCTATACTGATCTCACTCTCCAGTGGAGATTGTGTTTGTATTTTTCAGGATGCAGTGAGAGAGCTGTGGCCCATCTAACCCTACCAACCAACCACAGGCAGATAACTGAGATCCTGGCAAGAGAGGAGCCACCACAGTCATATCATGAAGGATCCATATGGAACCCCACAGAGAATGATGGGATGTACAAGGGACCCACAGCCACAACCATTCTATCAACACAGGATAAGCAAGTGAGATAGAAACCAACAATTTTCGACACAAAAACCCTTAAGCTCACAACATTAAAGCAGCCTTAACATTAACCCACCACTAATCAGGGAACTGAGCGGAAGAGGGGGCAGAAAGATTGTGAGAGCCGTGGTGGGGGAGACTATCCAGAAGCATGGCACTCCTCAGTAAAAACATACTAGGGCCAGAAGAACCTGGCTGCATACTACGCTATCCATGGTCCCCTATCACAAGGACTGATCCAGGTGACCTATGGAGGAGGATATCCAGCTGTTTGGGGATGGGGGGAACATCGGGGCCCACTAAATAATGTAACTCATTATTAACAATAAAAAAATAAAAAAATAAAAAAATTGACAGAGATTCTGGTTTCATGAGTTAAAAAAGAAATCAAGAATGCATAAAGTTATCATTTAATGAGGATACTAAACTTTAATACCAACAGAAAATAATGTATTCTTATACCCGATTATAAAAAAGAGATGGGGACAGAATAATCTAGAAATAAGAATAATAGACTCACTACTACATAATAGAGACTACTGATAAACAGACTGTTAAATTTATAATGAGAAAGAGAAAGAAATAATTTAAGAAGACATGAATTATTTACTTCAAATACATTAATATATAGTCTACTGGAATTATTTAAAGTGAAATAAAGTTAATTTCCAATAGAAACCCAGAGAGAATTAATAAATCTGTTACCTGAAATGATGAATTACAAGACTAGCCTAAACTTGACCTTACTGAGCATACATGAAGTTATGCTGAATTATGATGGAGTTTATGACTTCACAATGAGTAACCAACCAAGATGGCCGCCTAATCCCTAAGAGACTGAGTATAGTCAAGGTTATCAAAATTTCAACAACCAATTGTTATACATTTAAAGATAAAGGGAAACAGAATAGGATATTCAGAGATGAGTACATAACATGTTGAGAAAAAAAATATTAGTAATACATGATTTAAAAGAACAAATATACAGTAAAAATATATGTGACAAACTGTTGAAAAAGTAAAATTGCACTGATAAACGAATGAAAGATTGTCAAAAACAAATTAAAATATGAAACCACTGCATTGAAATCTCCCTACCTTGTGAATGTCTTAAATTTCAGTAAATTATGACATTGTGGAAAGATACACACATGTTTGTTTATATCACTGACACAACACCTTTATAACAGCAAGCATGATCCTGCTATGTAGGGTCAGCTCCATCTCAAGTATATTTGAAAACATAAGAACTCTTGAGACAGGTTTACTTTTACTGTAACAAAAGACACAAAAAGATTAGGCTTATCAGAATTTATGGTAAGAACTGCATGAGATGGCAGAGTAGTGTTCTCAAGAAAAACCCCTAGATGTCAAGATAATATACAATAAGCTTTTTTTTCCATAAGAGACAAGATCTATAAATGAATGTATTAAGCCAGGTGAGATCTTCGCTCAGAATCAGGTGGGAGCTGTTGCTAATTGGTGTGGATCTGTGTGCCTAGCTAGAAACAAATGTTGCTGGCCTCTGGGAAGTGCTTCTTCTGCTCACAAGTCCCTCAAGCTTCCATGATTCTTGTGTTTGCACTTCCCATCTCCCCATAGGAGGGCTGGGATTACTGACACTATGCATTCAGTTTTACTTGGGTTCTGAACTCCTGTCATTGTGATTACACAGCAAGTGCTTTACCCACTCCATAACCAAGATGCATCCTTTTCATTTCCTTTTCTTGTCTTATTTCCACAATTTAAGATGTCTAGTATAATGTTGAAAAGGAGTGGAAAGAGGAACATCCTTTTCTTATTTCTGATCAGGTGGGAATGCTTATTACCTACCATTAATATGTGGACTATAAATCTGAAAATATTAAAATATTATCAGGTTAAAGAGGTTTCTTTCTTTCTTTCTTTCTTTCTTTCTTTCTTTCTTTCTTTCTTTCTTTCTTTCTTTCTTTCTTTCTTTCTTTCTTTCTTTCTTTCTTTCTTTTCTTTCTTTCTTTCTTTTTTCTCAGCCAGTGTTTCATGATCTATCCAATAACCCAATGGTGGCCTGGAACATACTATGTAAAACATGTTATCCTAGAACTAGGAGACATCCTCTTCCTTTCAACTTCTCAGTGCTAGGATTAATCATGAATGGGTATTGGGTTTTAAAATTTTTTTTTCTGAATATATTAATATTACCAGCCTCAAATAAATCTCACTTGACAATGAATATAGTTCTTATATTTGTAAAAATTCAATTTACTAGTATGTTGTATGGAATCTCTACATCTATTTTCATGAAAAATAGGTTTAGACCTCTTTAGATCTATCTTTGCTTGTGTGTGTTTTAGCAGATTGGGTCTTTTAAGGAATTGATTCATTTAGCTGAAGATATCAAATTTGTAGGCAGGTATTCTTATAGCTTATCAATCGACAATGATATCCTTTCTTTAATTTCTGCTGCTAAAAATTTATAAGTAATTTTATGTACTTTTTTTTCATGTCCACATTTTTTTATTATTTTTTTTCAAGTTGGTATCATTTTATTTTTTATTTTTTTCTCCAATTTATTGTCCATAATGAGTTACAACATTTAGTGGGCAAACAATGAGTTGTTATCCCCAATTCCCCGCTGCCCTCCCCTCCCCCTCCACTGGATAACCTCCTCCATGGGTCGTCTGGATCAGTCCTTGTGACAGGGGACCATGGATAGCCTAGTATTCAGCCAGGTTCTCCTGGCCATGCCTCTAGATAATCTCCCCCACCAAGGCTCTCACAATCATTCTGCCCCCTCTTCCGCATAGTTCCCTGAGTCGTGGTGGATGAGTATTAAGGCTGCTTTAAGGTTGTGAACTTAGGGGTCTTTATGTCGAAATCATTGGTTTCTGTCTCACTGGCTTATCCTGTGTTGATTTAACGGCTGTGGCTGTGGGCCCCTTGTTCATCCGATCATTCTCTGCGGAGTTCCATTTGGATCCTCCACGATATGACTGTGGTGGGTCCTCTCTTGCCAGAATCTCAGCTATCAGCCTACGATCGGTTGGTTGGTAGGGTTAGATGGGCCCCAGCTGTCTCGCTGCATCCTGAAAAATACAAACACAATCTCCATCGGAGAGTGAGATCAGTGTAGGTTAACAAATATACACAATTCTGGATTACCTAGATTCTATTTTTAGTAGTCTCCCAGTCACTCGCTCCCATAGTGCATCTTGTTTTGGG
>PVHP010018883.1:0-32562 GCA_004024765.1 Zapus hudsonius
GAAGGAAGGAAGGAAGGAAGGAAGGAAGGAAGGAAGGAAGGAAAGAAAGAAAACCACAAACCTCAGCAGAAAGCAAAGGAGGCATCCCTATCCACACGCAGGTTACATCATAGAGGAAGGAGGCATTCAATACTATGAGAACAATCAAATGGAGATTACTATGATGCAGAAAAGTAATGCAAGTTAGACAACAAGGGTGCCTAGAAAGTTCCAGAATAAAAGCAGGAGAAATGACTTAACAGCAGGATAGAGATGGGGTAGCCAGCATGGGAGGCTGGCTGTGCTAAGGCCCTGTGCTGGAATGTGCTGGGGAGACTTTCAGTTCTGGCCAGAGTGACCTAGAATGCTGGAACATATCAACGGGAAGGTATTTCCAACACCATGGAAATATGCATGAAGAAAGCCCAGGGATTGGCTGGGTGATGGCTAAGTGGTTAAAGTGCTTGCTATGCAAGCATGAGGACCTGAGTTCAGGTCCCCAGAACCCATGTATAAATGCCAGGAATAGTGGCGTGTGCCTGTATTCCCAGTGCTGGGGAGAGGGAGACAGGGAATCCCTGGAGCTCACTGACAAGCCAGTCTAAATCAACTGGTGAGCTCTAGGTTCAGCAAGAAACACCCTCAAAGAAAAAAGAGGGAAACAACAGAGGAAAACACCCAACATTGACCTCTGGCCTCTACACATACATGCACACACATAGGAACACATACATATTCACATGCACATTACACATATACACGAGGAAAAAATAAGAGAGAAAGCCCAGAACTATTCAAGGGAATTCTGGAACTCTGGATTTCAAGTGATTGGTTCTATACACTGTTCTACACTGTCAGGACTTTTAGACGTCTACATTTATATTTCCTACAAAGAGCAAAGGTACTTTTTAAATGCCACATACACCAGACATAACAAGGTCTAGACTGAGGGGTTGATCCAGGAGACCTGGGCATGAGTAGCAGGTGGCCAGAGGTGAGGAAGCAAAAGCAGAAGCAGCAGAGGGGTCTTGAACAGCAGTTCGATGCTGGGGGGATGGATGGCTCAGCAGTTAAAGATGCTTGCTTGAAGCAGCAGTCCGCGTGCAGAGGAGACACGCCGCCAGGACGAGCCCTGTGGCTGCGTTTCGTGCCAGTGCCCGGCTAGCTGCAAAGGTAGCACCTACCCTGGACCCACTAACCGCTTAGCCACTGAAGTCTGAGTCTCGTTTTCGTCTCATTGGTAGGCAGCCTAGTGCTGATAACTAACTCACAGCAACGCCTAAGACCAAGAGTCAATCCAAAAGCCCCTCGGGCCGGGGGGAGAGAGAGCGAGGATGCACCAGCTCGTGCCCGTGGGCTCCTAGCAGACGGACCTCCGGCTGCGGCCCATGACCGCTTTCCCGGCCAAGGAAAGAAGCAGACTGCGGAATGCCACAGAACGTGTGTCGGGCGCGGACTCACCCAAGGGGGTGACTCTAATCTCCGGCATCGTGCAGACGTCTCCGCGGCGTTCCCGGAGCCTGCGCGCACCGCCGGCAGGAAGGGCTCGAACGCCCGTCGGCCTCAGCCACCAGCCACCATAAGCACCGCAACACACTGGGCAGGCGCGATCGCCGCGCTTCCGGTTTGCGCGCCGGAAAAGCTGGCTGATAGGTCGAGTCCTGATTGGACGGATTTTAACCAATGGGAATGGCTAGACGGCGGAGCTCCGGACCGCGGCACCTGCCCAACCGTAAGCTTCAGACGTGGAGAGGGCGTGTGGGCTGGTACCTGGCGGAATCCTGGCGCCGGAGCTGTGTCCCGGTGGACGGCCGGAGCGGACGGTGGAGGACGTGGCTCCCACGGCGGCCCAGCCTCGGCCCTCCCTGCCACTGGCCTCTGCCCTGCCCCCTCTGCGCCCCAGCTGGAGCGGAGACCTGCGTCCCAGGTAAGACTTGCGGGGCTCCCGGCACTGCCCTGACCTGCCCCCTGGACCCAGGGGTTGCCAAAGTGGGGGCTTTCTCCTGCTGGCCGCCCTTCCTGCCCTCCTGCCCAGCCCGATCTTCCGTGGGGGAGGCTTAGAGGTGCCCTACATCACCTTCCGGAGCTGGCTAGCTGCCCTCCCTTCCTGTTGTTTCCAACCCTCTGCGGACAGCGCTGAGAAACTGCAGGCAGCTTCTTTTTTGGCTGCTGGGTCGATTTCTGCTGAGAAGGCCAGGCCGCAGAATGTACGGTGGCCAAAAAAAGAATCCAGGGGCCTCGGAGACTATCTGCACAGTGGACTGCTCTCAGGTCCTGAGAGAGGGGAGGGGCGTGCCGGAAGACTCTGGCGGACGCCATCTTCTTGGGGCCTGGGTGCCACTGTCCCCGAACCCTGAAGACAAGGTGAGCCCATCTTCAGGGTCTCGGCCCTGTGCTAGACATGCAGTCCAATCCGTGGGGCCTTCAAGGGCCTCAGCACTCAGTAGTCCCCACTAGACTAGAGCAGCAGAACTGCACATGAGACCAAGTGTCCAGTTCCTTACTGAGGTTTGGGCGCTTGAGACCTTGATGGTAGGGAGATAAGGGCAGGGACCCACTACCAAGATACACAGGACTGTCCTGGACACAGGTGAGCCAAATCTCACAGGGTCAGTACTAGACACAAAGCTGAGGCTCTGGAGACACCAGCTGAGGTATTTGGGAAGGTGGAGTCTGGTTGCTTGAAAGTACCCATTCAAACTGTAAGCACAAGGTGAGACTGATGGCCTGTAATCCCGGCTACTCAAGAGGCCAGAAGATCACAATTTCAATCATTGCTTGGGCTATAGAATGAGTTCAAGGCCAACCTGGGAAACTTGGTAAAATCGTGTCTCAAAATAAAAAGTTAAAAAAAAAGTTTGAGGATGTATCTCAGTGGTAGAGAGCTTGCTTAACTTGAAGGCTTTAGGTAATTCCCAGTGCTAAAATAAATAAATAAAGGTGTGGACAATAGAATGCTTGTAGAATGACTGTAAGAATGCAAGCAGAATCCAGAACCCAGCCTTACATTGAGGCATCTCTCCTGGATCCCTTCCAGAATGTTTCCTGGAGCTAATGGGAGTGCTTATGGCAATCTTCTGCATGTGGTAAGCTCTTTGGTCTACTCACCATCCTATGAGGATGTGTCCAGCTTCAACAACAAGCATGTCTATTTGTGTAGCAGATACCAATCCCCGCCAGCATCTTCTCTGGCTTTGAGGATGCAGCTCTTATCAAGGAAGAGAAAGCCTGCTCAGTCACCCTTCTCACCCTCCCTTGTCTTCTAATCCACTGTATCAAAATTACCTGCAACCCTAGAGTCCCTGTTTTTGTTATGGTACAGGCTCCCATCAGTGGACCCTAGGTGTCACCAGTACCTCTCAAGAAAATTTCTTCAATGTGTGAAACAGATGCTCTAGGGAGAAAAGAGATAAACAGGAAGTAGTAGCAGCAACCTACAGCTGGTGCAAACAGTGCCACCAGGTGGTCCCAGGTCAGAGCTTGAATGACAGGGAGAAGCTATGCCAATGTCTGTGGGTGCAGAACCCATCAAGGGCACAGCAGGGTCAGGTTGCCTTGTTGGACAGCATGCAGTTCCTGGGGAAGGAACTCAGGTAAGAGGATAGGGCCTCACCATGGACTCTCAGTGGGTAGTTTCAGGACCCCAGGTATTTCTTTCAACTGCTCCTCCTGACCCCCTCCAGAGAAAATGAACCACAGAGTGAGCTGACCTAGCAAGATGACAAGTTCTGTGTAAAACCATTTCAGCTCGTGTTGGAAGATGGATGACTTGGAGACAGATTTTAACCTGAAAATCGTCCTGGTCAGCTTCAAACAGTGTCTCACTGAGGAAGGGGATATACTGCTGGACCATTACATCACCAGCTGGAAGGGACTGGTCAGGTGTGTGCAATGGGGCTGCCTCCTTGCTGAAGTTGGCAGCTTTCCTGGACAGAGCACATGATCCTGTGTCCCATGTGGCACAGGGACACAGGATCAGCTAGCAGGCCATTGCCACCCAGCCTCCTACCCCTGCCCCTGCCTTAAGATAGATGCTTACGGGCTGGAGAGACGGCTCAGTGGTTAAGGCACTTGCCTCCAGTGCCTAAGGCCCTGGGTTCAATACCCCAGTGCCCACATAAGCCAGACCCACAAGGTGGTGGCCCTGGCTTGTGCTCGCTCTCTCTCTCTCTCTCTCTCTCTCTCTCTCTCTGCTTGAAAATGAATAAAATATTTTTTTAAAAAAGAAAAGATTATTATTTAAAAAAAAAAAAGATAGATGCTTTCCCCAGAAGGTTCAGCCTAGTGTCCTCTGCATTACAGGCTGGTCTGGGCAGAGCCTCAAGCTTCCGTTTCTTCACATAGGTTTCTGAACAGCCTGGGTACCATCTTCTCATTCATTTCTAAGGATGTGGTCTCAAAGCTGCAGATCATGGAGCACCTGCGGAGCAGCCCACAGCGTGAGCACTACACCAGCCTGCAGTCCATGGTGGCCTACGAGGTGGGCAACAACCTGGTGGACATAGATCGCCGCTCCCGCCACCCTAAGTCAGGCTGCCGGACTGTGCTACGCCTGCACCGTGCTCTGCACTGGCTGCAGCTATTCCTGGAGGGTCTGCGTACCAGTCCTGAGGATGCTTGCACCTCCACACTTTGCAGTGACGCTTACAGTGCCTCACTAGCTGCCTACCACTCCTGGATTGTGCGCCAGGCTGTCACTGTTGCCTTCTGTGCCCTGCCCACACGCAAGGTCTTCCTGGAGACCATGAACGTGGGGTCCTCAGAGCAGGCAGTGGAGATGCTGGGAGAGGCCCTGCCCTTCATTGAGCATGTATACAACATCTCCCAGAAGCTCTATGCTGAGCACTCCCTATTGGACTTGCCCTAGTGACTGGTGCCCAGACCAAGCGGGCTTTCCCCTGCTCAGAGCTGGCAGTCTGGTGCCACTCCCCTAACCATGCTTTCATGGTGCCCCTGTCAACCCTGCAAGCTGAGTTTATTGAGAGCCATAGACTGTGACAAGAAACCTGGTATGCAGCTAGACCAGGAGAGATGGGCACTGGCCATCTTCTTGGTCCATGATGAGACATCTCAGCCCCAGCTTTCCCCTCAGCCTGAGTTATATGTGTATTCTGTCAGGAATCATCAAAATTGGGAAGGTAAGTGAAGAAGGCAGAGGTTGCCCCAATGCCCATGTGTGGAATCTCTGAAATGGTGTGAGGTCACAGATGCCTGGAGCTGAGGCTCTGTTTTCCCCAAAGCCAATATGCTCAGCCTGTGTGTGTCCTTCCTCTGCCCGTCTCAGATCTGGGACACAGCTCTGGGCCCATATGCCTGGGGCCCCTCCATATTCTACTGGCTGTCCATAGGCAGGGTGCGGCTCCTTAGGTAGTAGTGTGGACACTGAAGGCTCTCCTCCTGCCCTTTACCTGCCTCCTTATTAGTCTACCTGCATGCTGAACAAGCCTGGGGCCCTTGTGTCCTTAGCAGTAGCAACCGGAAGCCAAAGCCTCTAATTAAGGCTTCCTTGGAAGATCTTAGGAAGGCCTGCCCTCCTGGGACAATGCCTGCTGCATATCAATCCCAAGGGACACAGCAGTTGGCCTCATGCAGTGGTGCTCTGGCAGGGCACCTCAGCACAGCTCAAGGCTCTGGGAGCTCAACACCACTGGCCAAGCCAGGCCTCACCTTTCCCAACCAGCATCCAGTGAGCTATTGCATTAACGCTGCCCTAATACCATGGTACCCAGACTTAGGTAGGACATGGCTTGCAGAGGGGAGCTGGGCCCCCTTACCTAGCTGACAAATAACTGTACTCAATGCTTCTCCCACTGGCCCTTCATCCCTGGGACATACCCATGGGATCAGTGTCAGTAGTGTAACTGATATGCTTAATGCAAGCTTTTGGGTATACCTTTTCCCTCGAACTGATGCATGTAATATTTTCAATCATAAATAAATGACATCTATAGGGCTGGGTTTGACATTCCAGGATGGGTCATTGGAGTATGCCAGGTGCCTGGTTATGTATGTGTAGCGGGGAGAGAACATGGACATACTCATACTCAGCATGAGTAGAGAAGGAGCTGACCAAAAAGACAGGGCTGAAAAATGGGCTCCCCAACTCCAAGGGCTCAAAAGACAATGTGAGCCATGGAGGCATAAGGCAAACCTTTCTAGCACCCAGCACTGGATGAGGTACCATGTACCTGTCCCTACGGGACTAGCTTGGTCACCTTTCCCCATCTCCTAAAGACCTGTGTTATACACATTTTGTTGTTTTTTTCAAGGTAGGGTCTCACTCTAGCCCAGGCTGACCTGGAACTCACTCTGTAGTCACAGGCTGACCTAAAACTCAGAGCGATCCTACCTCTGCCTCTCAAGTGCTGGGATTAAAGGTGTATGCCACCATGCCCAGCTTGCACATTTTATAGATGAGAAAAGTTAGACATCCAAATCACCCACCTCTGGGTTGGAAGGGTAAGTCTGAAGGTGACCACACACTAAAAAGGAAAGCCTACAGATCAGATTGGAGGAAGACTACAACAGCAGCCTGGACAGACGGTGCATGTTGGGTTGGGTGTTTTTGGTGCTCTACCCTCACCTCATCTATTAGGACTACATACCCTGTCCAGCTCTGACCACACCCATCTAGAACCAAAAGCCACATAAGGCTGGCCAAAGCCAGTGACCCCAATGAACTGGCCAGAGAGCAAAGATGCAAGCTGTGCCACATAAAAGCTTGCAATGTGTGCATGTGTATTTTGAACATCTGCACGGGCAAAGAGGTAAAGGCCACATTCCACCTCCTTTAAACTCCTGCTAGGCCCAAAGTGACATTGAAGCTGCCCAGGCTATCCCAGCAAGAGCCAAGAACCTCCTCTTGAGCTCCTTTGGGTGCCAGGGACCTACTGTATCAGTGAGGGCTGTGTTGGACACAGGCCAAGGAGGCAGAGACTCAAGCCAAACAGAGGCTAAGAGGAAACTGCCCACAGGAACACACCTGGCCCTGACAGCTGCCTATTTGGTTACTGCCTTTCCTCTTCGTTTGCATGGACTCCTCCTTCAGAACCAGCTGTGAGCTGTCCTCAGAGGTGGGGGCACCTGCTAAGGCAGGAGTGCATGGCACACCTAGCCATGGGTCCAACTTCCAAATGTCAGAACCTTGGCATTAGTACTGCAACCCTTGAAGGCTGTTTCCTGCTCCAAAGTGCCATGACCCTTGCCCAGAGCCCTCCCTACTCCAGCTGTAGGGTAGAGCACTGGTTGGCCAGCTCACAGCTGATCTGTAGGACTAAGTGGACCACCTCCACAGCCCCTATTGATAATACACCTTGAGTTGAAGCCAGAAGGTATCTCTGTGCCTATAGGAAGTCCCCTAGGGCTTTGTCACCTCCTCACCCCTCCACAGTTAGCTGAGCCTACAGGACCCTACAGTCCACCGGGCTGCTCCAGGAATGGGGAAGGAGCAGAGGCCATGACACACAGGCCATGATCAGTGGCTACTCAGCCTGCCTATTGGGTCATTGTTGGCCAGAGAGCCTAGTGGTAATGTCAGGATAAGAATACACCCCTTTTGCTGGGCGTGGTGGTGCACGCCTTTAACCCCAGCACTCGGGAGGCAGAGTAGGAGGATCGCCGTGAGTTCAAGGCCACCCTGAGACTACATAGTGAATTCCAGGTCAGCCTAGACTAGAGTGAGACCCTACCTCGAAAAACCAAAAAAAAAAAAAATACACCCCTTTTGCTGGGCGTGGTGGCGCACACCTTTAATCCCAGCACTCGGAAGGCAGAGGTAGGAGGATCACCATGAGTTCAAGGCCACCCTAAGACTACACAGTGAATTCCAGATCAGCCTGGGCTACAGCGAGACCCTACCTCAAAAAACCAAAAAAAAAGAATCCACCCCTTTAATCCCAGCACTACATGTATGTATATATATATATATATATATATATATAAAATCTGTGCTTGAAAATGAATAAAATATTTAAAAATTATATTAAAAAAGAATCCAATGTGGGGCTGAAGTGAATGCTCAGTGGTTAGGACACTTGCTTGCAAAGCCTAACTACTGGGGTTCAATTCCCAAGTACCCACATAAAGCCAGATGCACAAAGGAGCACATGCATCTGAAGTTCATTTGCAGCAGCTGAAGGCCATGGTGGACCTACTGTCTTTCTTCTCTGCTTGCAAATAAATAAAAATAAAAAATTTAAAAAGAGAATCCAATGTGCACAAGCCTGAGATATTGAGCATGTAACCGGGGCCCCTGGGGACTTGTCAGCTGAGCATGGCACTTGTTTTGCTAAACAAATCCTCTGTTCCATCCCCTTGGACTTAATTACATTTGAGGCTCCAGCCCAGCACACCCACCTACTTACCTGCTGGAAGCTGCCATGCCAGGCCTGGCTGTCCTGACCCTCAGCCTGGCCACTGCCCTAGGCCTCAGTAAAGGGACCTCCTTGTGCTTGTCACGGCAATTCAAGGCACAAGGGGACTATATGCTTGGTGGGCTCTTTCCTCTGGGCTCAACTGAAGCAGCCACCCTCAACCAGAGGACACAACCCAATGGCATCCCATGCACCAGGTACTGAGGCTGGTGGTTTAGGTGGGGTGGGTTCAGGCTGAGGGTGGGTCTGTGGTGCTCCCAAGTTGGCGATGAGGTGGCTGTCACCTGTAGCATAATATGGTTTCAGGTTTTCACCCCTTGGCCTGTTCCTGGTGATGGCTATGAAGATGGCCGTGGAGGAGATCAACAATGGATCCTCCCTGCTGCCTGGGCTGAACCTAGGCTATGACCTCTTCGACACGTGCTCAGAGCCTGTGATCACAATGAAGCCTAGCCTCATGTTCCTGGCCAAGGCAGGCAGCAGCAGCATTGCCGCCTACTGCAACTACACCCAGTACCAGCCCCGCGTGCTGGCTGTCATCGGGCCCCACTCCTCTGAGCTTGCCCTTATCACTGGAAAGTTCTTCAGCTTCTTCCTCATGCCACAGGTGGGCCCACCTCTCCTTGTGTCCCCCAAGCCAGTCTTGCCCATTGAGCCCTGACATCAGAAGGTGCATTTTGGCCACCACAGGTCAGCTACAGTGCCAGCATGGATCGGCTGAGTGACCGGGAGACATTCCCGTCCTTCTTCCGCACAGTGCCCAGTGACAAGGTGCAGCTGAAAGCCATTGTGAAACTGCTTCAGTATTTTGAATGGAACTGGGTGGCTGCCCTGGGCAGTGATGATGACTATGGCCGGGAGGGCCTGAGCATCTTTTCAGCTCTGGCCAATGCACAGGGTATCTGCATTGCACACGAGGGCCTGGTACCAAAGCACCGTGCCAGTGACCAGCAGCTGGAAAAAGAGCTAGATGTACTACGGCAAGTGAACCAGAGCAAAGTGCAAGTGGTGGTGCTGTTTGCCTCTGCGCAGGCTGTGTACTCCCTCTTCAAATACAGCATCCAACATGACCTCTCACCTAAGGTGTGGGTGGCCAGTGATTCCTGGCTCACCTCAGACCTGGTCATGACACTACCCGGTGTTGCCCAGGTGGGCACTGTGCTTGGCTTTTTACAGAGGGGTGCCCGGCTGCCTGAATTTTTCCACTATGTGCAGACCCACCTGGCCCTGGCTGCTGACCCAGCTTTCTGTGCCTCACTGGATGCTGAGGTAGACCTGGAGGAGCACGTGATGGGGCCACGCTGCCCACAGTGTGACTACGTCATGATGCAGAACCTGTCATCTGGGCTAATGATGAACCTGTCAGCTGGACAGCTGCACCACCAGATTTTTGCCACCTACGCAGCTGTGTACAGCGTGGCCCAGGCCCTCCACAATACCCTGCAGTGCAATGCCTCAAGTTGCCCTGCACCAAAGCCTGTGCAGCCCTGGCAGGTGAGAGCGGGATTTTCACTGAAGGAACTCTGAGCCACCAGGCAAGGCCAAAGTCTGTTGGCTGGAGAGGCTCATGGGTCATCTTAACTCCTCTCCACCCCATCCATAGCTCCTGAAGAATATGTACAACATGAGCTTCCATGCTAGAAACCTGACACTGCGGTTTGATGACAAAGGGAATGTCCACATGGAGTATGATCTGAAAATGTGGGTGTGGCAGAGCCCAACACCTATACTGCACACTGTGGGCACCTACAACGGCAGCCTGCAGCTACAGCACTCCAAGATGCGCTGGCCAGAAAACCAGGTACAGAAAAGACACACAGGACCCCATCACAACCATGGTGGGTACAGGCTTGTAGTTATGTCTGGGTCTCAGACAGGTGTCAGTTGAGGAGTCTGACCTAAGACCTTGTGCCCAGGTGCCAGTGTCCCAGTGCTCCCGACTATGCAAGGATGGCCAGGTTCGAAGAGTGAAAGGTTTCCACTCCTGCTGCTATGACTGCGTGGACTGCAAGGCAGGCAGCTATCAGAAGAACCCAAGTGAGTTATCTTCTTTAACATGGTCTGCAAAGCTAGGGGCAGGAGCATACAGCCTGGGAAAGGGACCCTTTGAGCCCTGGCTCCAAGGTGGATGCTGAGGCCATAGCCTATGAGGGGCTCATGTCCGTCAGAACCAGATCCTCTCCTTAGAGCTTCTTCTCTCTTTTTCTGCAGATGACTTCATGTGTACCCTATGTGATCAGGATCAGTGGTCCCCAGAGCAAAGCACAAGCTGCTTCCCTCGCAGGCCCAAGTTCCTGGCTTGGGGGGAGCCAGCTGTGCTGTCACTGCTCCTGCTGCTTGGCCTGGTACTTGGCCTGGTCCTGGGTGCCCTGGGACTCTTTGTCTACTATTGGAACAGCCCACTGGTTCAGGCCTCAGGAGGACCACTGTTCTGCTTTGGCCTGGCTTGCCTGGGCCTCTTCTGCCTTAGTGTACTCCTGTTCCCAGGCCGTCCAAGCCCAGCCAGCTGTCTGGCCCAACAGCCACTTGCTCACCTCCCACTCACAGGCTGTCTGAGCACACTCTTTCTGCAGGCAGCTGAGACCTTTGTGGAGTCTGAAATGCCACTGAACTGGGCAACCTGGCTATGTGCCCACCTGCAGAGACCCTGGGCTTGGCTGGTGGTACTGGTGGCTATCCTTGTGGAAGCAGCACTGTGCGCCTGGTATCTGACAGCTTTCCCACCAGAGGTGGTGACGGATTGGCAGATCCTGCCAACAGAGGCACTGGAGCACTGCCTTGTGCGCTCCTGGGTCAGCCTGGGTCTGGTACATATCACCAATGCAACACTGGCCTTCCTCTGCTTCCTAGGCACCTTCCTGGTGCAGAGCCAGCCTGGCCGCTACAATCGTGCCCGTGGTCTCACCTTTGCCATGTTGTCCTACTTCATCACCTGGGTCTCTTTTGTGCCCATCCTGGCCAACGTGCAGGTGACCTACCGGCCAGCAGTGCAGATGGGTGCCATCCTGCTCTGTGCCCTGGGCATCTTGGCCACCTTCCACCTTCCCAAGTGCTATTTGCTTCTATGGCTGCCAAAGCTCAATACCTGGGAATTCTTCCTCAGAGGTGGCCCCAGAGCTGAGGGAGACAGGAGTAGCAATGGGTGCGTGGATGGGACTCAGGGACACAGTGAATGACCCCTGACCCAATGACCTCACCTCCAGTGAACTTGACCCTAGTAGACATTCCCCAACCCAGCAATGCTTACATCCCTCCCACTTGAGACTATCTGGCTATAAAGTCTGAACCCCAAGTGGTCCACTGACCTTGACCCCACGGTGATTCCCAGACCTGCAGTATGCAGGAAGGACCTGGTGACTCTACCTCCCTATCAAAGGCAGGCTTGACCCTTGTCTAGTCCCCATTGTCCTGGAAGATGGCACACAGACGTTTCCTTGGGACCCAAAGGCCATATCCTAAACTCAGGAAAGCTCTATGTGGTCCCTAGTAGACCAGAGAGCACCACTTGCCTGGCCATGCCCAGTCTGGGGTCCTCACCTGGCACCCTGTCCAGGCATCCTGGGAGTGGGAGGTAGGTACAAATGCGTACCAGGACAGAGCAGAAGCCAGCAGTAAAGGCCCAATCAACAGGGGAAGGCACTCAGCTTTCTCCCTTCCTGCCCAGTTCCAGCCAGAAGGGACCATGACACAACCAGAACCTTGGACAGAGACCAGATCAGAACCATGGCCAGCTCCTGTCACCCAGGACCCCTGGAGTTAGGAACCAGCACCAAGGACAGAAAGCTGCCTAGCCAAGACCCTGCTGCTGGCCAGCACCAGGGACAGAGCCATGTGGCTGAGTAGAAAGCAAGAACAGCATCTTCCAACTGGAAGAACCTTGGAAAGATGGCTTAGCAGTTAAAGGTTCTTGCTTGAAAAGTCTGTTGACCCAGGTTCAACTCCCCTGTACCAATGTAAAGCCAAATTCAAAAAGTGGCCCAATCATCTCGTGTTCATTTGCAGTGGCAAGAGATCCTGGAGCTAAAGAGATGGCTCAGTGGTTAAGGTGCTCGCTGCAAAGCCTAAAGACCTGGGTTCAATTCCCCAGTACTCACATAAAGCCAGATGCACAAGCTGGCACATGCATCTGGAGTTCTGTTGCAGTGGATAGAAGCCCTGCACACCCATTCTCTCTCCCACCACTCTCTCTCTCTCTCTCTCTCTCTCTCTCTCTCACACACACACACAAATAAATAAATAAATAAATAAATAAATAAATAAATAAATAAATAAATAAATAAATAAATAAATAAAAAACAGATCCTGGTACACCCATACACACACACTTGCAAATAAGTAAAAATATTTTTTTAAAAAAGGACCTTGGGTCAGCTCTGTTCTGGCCCCCACACCTGAATCCTGAGGAAATCAGCAGGAGAAAAGGGAAATAGTACACACATAGTCCCATAAAATTAAATGATTTTAGTGTTTAAAATAGCATTTACACAGAAGCAGCATTTACACAAAAGCAGCTCTATATGAACTACCCAGACACTCAGACTTTGACACACTATCTACAGTGCAGACAGACAGGGCCGCCATGCCAGAAAGGCAGTGGCACGTGCAAGTGGGCAGCCACCAGGACAGCAAGGACAGGACCCTATCTCTGCAGCCACAGTGGTACATCACCCTCAATTGAGGCCATGGCAAGGTGTGCAGGTGCCTGGCCATTTTCCTATCTCCCCCACTGAACATCCTCCACACATTGTCAGTACAGCCTGTGCTCCCATTTGCTGAGTACGAGGAGGGGAGGGGGACACGCAACCTGCCCCCACTGGGTGACTGGCTGTCACTCTCAGGCAAGCTAGCAATAAATAAATAAGTTAGACACCACCTGGACAGCCACAGAGGCCTGGGGGCTTTGTCCAATCCCTTGATGCCCCCACCTGGTCCTGATGGGTGAAGCTCATGAACTGAATGGGGTCAGTCTGGGCCGTATGCACAATTCTGGAAGAGTTGGGGACCACATGAAGCCCAAGAGGATCTTCCTCATCTTAAAGGGATCACCTCTAAAGGAGTAGCCAGCGGGTCCCTGAGACTCCTGCTGAGGACCTACCTGAGGACAGAGATATCCCCACACAAGGGTCTGCAGGAATTCAAGCTTCTCCACTGCCAGGTGACCCCAAGATCAGACAGGATGCCAAGCCCAGATCCTGGTGGTGTGGCTGCCCTCCACCTTCCTCTCCTGCCTGCTCCCACTTGTCCTAACCCAGACACTACAGCTGGCCTATCCAGCCTATAGAGCTCTCGGCACAGCAGGACCACCAGTTCCTACCACAGGCAGGGCTGAAGGCACTGGCTGCTGGTCACATGATGTCCACAAAGAACTCACAGGGGTTCCCCATGGCCTTCTGAAAGGATTGGCGGCTGCCTGTAAGTTCTGGGGGGACAGCAGCCAGCTCTCGAACAGGTGGCCCCCCAGGTGGCCCACCCACCACTGCATAAGCCTTTGTCAGAGGGTGCAGTGGAGGAAGCCCTGGGGCAACTGCTGAGGCTTGGCTTCGAGGGCTGCTGCCACGGCTAAGCTGGCTGACAGGACGCTCCCGCCAGCCAGTACTGCCAGACCCGCTTGGTACTGTGTGATCCGATTCGCTGCCACTGCCTCCAGCTCCAGCTGCCCGACGCTCCTTCTCTCGACCTGGGGCCCGATGGCTGCTCCTCGTGGACCCACTGCTCTTGCTCCCTGTGAATATGGGACAGGAAAACAGGGTCAGCACCACAGGACCACCATCTGCTCCCAGAAAGCCAAGGCAGGAGCTGGTGGCCCTGAATGGTGGGGGTGGGGGGAGTGGAAGGGCAGCCATGCAGACACCAAGAGAAGCTGAAAGGCGAGGGGTTAAGGGCAGTGGCGGGCAACAGGGACAATGGGGGCCAGCTTGGCACCTCACCTCACTCCAATGCTGACCAAGGGCTGGTCTTACAGCTGAGAAACTGAGGCACTAGCAAAGGTCCTGTGTTCCCAGTGCTCCCATCCACCAGCTATTCTGGGGCCCCCCACCCAAAGACCCATTGTCCACCCAACCCCAGGGCCCTGGCTAGATAATTGGTTCAACCCGTCCTGGGCTCCCAGAAAGTAGTAGGAACCTGAGGGCACGTGCTGGCTGGGGACATGCTGAGAAGGACACGAGGGGACCTGGCTTACCGGCCCGAGGGTCCACTCTGCTAGTCCTTCAGTCTAAGGCTTGCTCAGCACAAAGCAAGGGATAGCACGAGTCACACGCCTGCCCTGCACTCACCCAGAGCCAGCTGGGCCAACTATGGACCAGGCTGTACATGGGTCAAAGCAAGGGCCTGCCCAGGATTCAGACACCCAACAACTTCCCCTCAGGTACCACCACCTTTTGGCTCTCTGCCCTTCTCTCTCTCTGGGTCACCTTTCCCCACTCAGCCTTGGGCCTCGGCTCCCGCCCATCTCAGAAATGCCCATCCTCCCAGGTGTCCAACATTCCTGGGATGCACTCTCTGTGGCACTGTTCACTGTTCATGTCTGGCATCCTGCTGGGCTACAGGCATCACAAAGGATCCTTCTCTGTGGCCTGGAGAATGACCCTGTTTGATACCCTTGGCCACCCTCACCCACATTTCTTGCCAAACCACCTCCTGGCCTTTTGCCTCTGCCACCTGGAATACCAGCTCCACACCAACCAGACGCAGCCTACCTATTCCCTAAGGCCTCTCTCTACTACACCAAGGTGAGTCTTCACATCAGACACTTTCCTGGATGGGGATCCACCAGGGCCCAAGCACACAGCAGGAGCACAGGGGACAGCAGCAGGGCCAGGCAGAGCCAAGGAACGGGAGCAGGAAAGGGCTGGCATGGCTCTCACCTTCACTCTGCTGACTTCCAGCGCTGCCACTGCCATAGCTGAAGCCAGGGTCCTGGTAAGCAGGTGGGAAGCAGGGTGGGGGCCCTGGGTACTGGTAGGGGTAGCCCTGACCCAAGGGCCAGGGTGCCGACGGGTGGGGAAGTGGGGCCAAAGTGTCTTGATCTGAGGCACCACTGGAGCCACTGTTGAGGTTCAGGGCTGCAAGGTCTGGCAGGAGGGAAGGAGTGAGTAAATGACAGCAAGTGGATGAGACCCAAGACAACCCCCACACCATGTCCCTCAACTCACTGCTGCACAGGTCCCCGAAGACATAGTAACACTGCTCGGAGAAAGTGATCTTGTTGACTGTATGGCGCAGGAAGCCATGCTTTAGCATACTGCTGGCGTATTTCCTTGCCTCACGCCGCTCCTTGAAGCCTTCCACGTGTGTGTACAGCCAGTCCACCACATCTGCCCCTAGCCATAGGCCCATGAGAGTCAGACCAGCTGAGCCCCAAGCAGCTGTACCACAATGAAGAAGACACTGAGTCCCCTCCCCTACAACCAGGGACTCACCAATGACAGCATTGGCAATGGTGATCTTAAGCCACATGCGGTCACGGATCTCCAGTCCTGAATCTGGCAGTTGCATGACCCGGACAATGGCACTCATGTCACTCTTCACTGTCAGTGGTGCCTCTTCCAGCTCTGTAAGGCACAGCTCCCTCAGCCATGGGTGCAGCCCACAGACAGGACATGGGCTCTGGGCTGCTTGATGCTGGGAGCCATGCCTTACAGGATTGGGAGCAGGCAGGGGACAAAGGATTGGACCTCCATCTCCCCCCTTGGAGGCACCTCTCATTGGAATCTTGGGCTAAAACCTTGGTGACGCAACCCCTACCCAACAGATCAAAGTATACATGAGCAGGTCAGACCCTTTCCCTCCCCCAAGGCTGTCCTGAGCAGGCTCAGGCTGTTAGTCATGTTAGTGGCAGGAAAGCAGAGCAGAGACCACACATGAGACCTCCTACTTCCCATCACACCCCTGACAGAACCCCTCTATGCATACAGATGGCAAGTGGATTTGGATTGTGGGAGGTATGCACACATATCTGTGCACACACCTGTATGGGTGCTAGGGACAGACACGGCATGTGCCATGGGCCCCAGCAACAGCCTCAGAAGCACCAAGGCTAGAGGCAGGCCCTTGCCCTCCAGCCTTGGTTTGCTGCTAGGGCTCTCATGAGTGGCCACTTACGTGGGGCGCCAGGCACTGAGCTGGTTAGTGAGGAAGAGCTGGTGCGTGTGATGGCGCTGGAGCAGGGACTCGTACCATAGCGGGGCAAAGCACCCGTCAGCGCCGCGGTGTGGGACAGCCAGGCAGCTGGGTCAATGGGCCGCACCGGATCAGCTGGGCAGCATGGCAATAGACGATGGGCAATAGTGGGTGGAGAAACGGCACAAAGGCAGAAGAGAGAGGCCCTTCAGGCTGGGCCAACATACCCGCCCCACTTTCTCCCCACCCCTTGATGTCACTCACCCCTTGGGATGGTGAAGTAGCTCCGGGGAGTTGGGTCCCAGCACTTGGCCACTGTGAGGCTGATGGGCCTACAGGGGTGGGCAGGTCACAGAGTTGAGGCCCTGCATGGGCCCCTCTGGCCCCACACCCCCCTCACATCCCTACATGGACCCCCCTCACCCAGTCTGAGACACGATCTCTCGTAGCACCCGCACAGCATCGTCATTGCTCATGTTCTCGAAGTTGACATCATTCACCTGTGGGGTTTGTGGAGGTCAAGGGTTGGTGGTAGGTTTGGGAGGGATGCATCTTGAGCCCACAGCCCCTGTAGCCCTAGCCCGCACCTGTAGCAGCATGTCGCCTGGCTCAATGCGGCCATCAGCAGCCACAGCCCCGCCTTTCATAATGGATCCAATGTAGATGCCACCATCACCCCGATCATTACTTTGGCCCACGATGCTGATGCCCAGGAAGTGGTGCCTCTCTGCAGGAGGGACTGTGAGCAGGCCTCAAAGGCCCTCTGGCCTGCACCCACTCCCACCCAGAGCCCACCAGCCCGCAAGGCCTCACCCATGTTGAGAGTAACAGTGATGATGTTCAGGGACATGGTGGAGTCAGTGATGCTGCTGAAGGAGGAGGCCTGTGCAAGGAACACAGTAAGCAGCCTTTAAGACTGTGGGCACACTATGCAGAGTAGACATCCTGCTGCCTACCGGTCTGCTGCCTACCCTATCTGTCTGCCGCAACCGTTGCTTCCGCCTACGGCGCTTATGCTTCCGAATGAGCCGCGAAGAGGTGCTCTGTTCTGTGGAGCTGCTCAGCCTGGGACAGGAGGCCAGAGGTCAGAAGAGCCAGGGGAATGGACCAGGAATCAGGTGAGCACAGGACATGAACATGTATAGCCAGCCAGGACTCCTATAGTGTGCACTTCACATACACAAACACTTGCACACCCCGTGCCCACCGGCTAGTGTTGTCCTCCTCATCTGAGTCGATAAAGCTGCTGGACTCCAGTTCACTGCTCAGCACAGTGGATGCACTGTCTGGGGGCAGTCCCAGGTCCCGCCGCCGGTCCCCCCTTGGGTGCCCATTGGTCCGAGCAGCTGTGGGAAAAGCAGGGTGGAAGCTGACCATTGGACCCCAATAGTCACAGGATCAGGGTAGCCTGTGCACCTCAAGCTTCTGCAGGTACAGGAAGTACAGAATAACTCTGGGACCACCGTGGAGGAAGGCAACAAGATAAAGCCTCTACCCAATGCAAGGCCTTCCACTGGTTGAAGGGAGGTATGGGAAATTGGAGTATACCATAGTGGTCCCAAAGAGGTTTGAGGTCTAGGTCTGGACAAACACAGCCACAGTACCCTCCTCACGGTTCCGACGTCGGGCTCGCTCCCGTCGGTGACTGACCATGGACTCCGTGCCTGTCTCATTGTCCATCCCATCACGGCTACTGGCCACATTTGGACTGCACAAATGAGAAACAGGGGGGATAGGGAAGACCAGGCTAGGGGCAGCCAGCCAGCATCTCAAATGTTTTCCAGCCCCCCACCCATCAGGTGGGACCCCAGCCCATAAACTATAGGCCCCTCCTCAGTTCCCAGTTCTACCCTTCCCAGGTGGGTATTGGGCAGTAAGCATTCAGGAGCAGCACATCTGTCCCCCCAAGGGCCTTACTGGAAAGAGGGGGGCCTGGAGTCTCCAATGCCACCAGTCCTCTCAAGTGGTGGAGGCAGTTCTGTATGGCTGTCAGTACCCTGGGACCCTGCATCTGAGTGAGTGCCCTCAGCCAGGACCAGCTGTGGAGGAAGAGTGAAGGCTTGTATGACTGCCTCTAGGCCATCTCTGCAGACATTCAGGACAGTTAACAGCCCCTCCTCTACCTTTAGTTCCCCCCCCCAGGATGAGGTCACTTGCATGCTGCTGGGCAGAACCACACACACACTCACCCAGGAAACCACTCGGCCATTGAAGCAGGGCAGCTTGGCGTTGTCATCAAAGATTTCCTCCTTCACCACCCTGTGGGCAGACATGGTCCTGAGGCCACCTCATCTTGGCTCACCTCATGGGCTTTAAAAACAACTCCCACCCTTGAGCCTGGAGACATAGGTGGTATCTCTGGGGCCTACACAGCACATTCTCTTCTTAAGGACCTTCACTACCCTCCATTAATCCTAGGCCCCCACATCTCAGCATTGGGGCCACGGGCTGTGGAGAGCTCATGAAATGCCAACCTGAGGCCCCCACACCTCCAGGGTCAGCCTCCAGTCCCTGGGGTAAAGGGCTTCTGGGTCCTCAGCTCCTCAGCTTCCCTGACCCTGGGTCCATCCTAGGTCTCTCTCCAGCCATACATTCCACCCTCACCCTCCTGGGAATCCAGCAGCTGCACCAGACAGAGCACATGCTACTTGATGCTCCACCAGGCTTCCCTATCTTAGAAATGGCAGTTCTAACCATCCAGGATAGCCTATGGCTCTTCTCTGCTCCTCATCCTATATCCCATCATATATCATATAAGACTCCAGTTACAGCCGGGCGTGGTGGCGCACGCCTTTAATCCCAGCACTCGGGAGGCAGAGGTAGGAGGATTGCCGTGAGTTCAAGGCCACCCTGAGACTACATAGTGAATTCCAGGTCAGCCTGGGCTAGAGTAAGACCCTACCTCGAAAAACCAAAAAAAAAAAGACTCCAATTACATCTATCTCCGGAAGGGCTTCCTAATCATGCCAACCCTGTACTCAGACTACAGCTGCACAAGAGAAGTAGGTTTTACACTCATGCAGCCAACCCACATGCTTGTGGCAGGCCCACTGGTTCCTGACCCTACCTTCCCAGTACACCCTCCACTGTGCCTCTGGAGCACCCATGGAGCCCTGACCAATATGATGCATCTCATAGTTCTTCATGTCCATTGGTCCCTGGAGTTCTCGCCACAGTCTCCCAGACCAGAACAGAGCTTGGACCACGGCTAGCCTCAGGCAAGGTATAAGAACCACCAGTCCCTTGTGTGAATGTGGACAGATGAAGGACAATGTCCCCGGTTGCTCTTATGGCCCATCTACCCATCTAGAGAGACAAAGTATACTTCATGTCCTAGACTAGTCACAGGTCTCAGGAGGCCAGAGTAGCCTCCACCTAAGGATCTGGAAGGGTATCCAGGAACAGAGCTTGGCAATGGCTGTACCCACTGATCAATACTCAGCCCTGACTTCTTTTCTTCGTTTTGTTTTTCTTCGAGGTAGGGTCTCATTCTAGCCCAGGATGAACTGGAACTCACTCTGTAGTCCCAGGATGACCTCAAACTCACAGTGATCCTCCTACCTCTGCCTCCCAAGTGCTGGGATCAAAAGCATGCACCACCACGCCTGGCTGTTTTTGGTTTTTAAAGTTAGGTCTCATTTTAGCCCAGGAACTCACTCTATACACAGACTAGCCTATAATTCACAGCAATCCTCCTACTGCAGCCTTTCAAGTGTGCCACCATGCTCAGCAAAGCCTGCCTATCTTAATGCTACCTTGTCAGTGTACTGGGGAGGTGCCAGGATCAGTCAACCAGTACACAAAGGGTGAGGGAATGAGAACTGGGAAGGCCAGATGACCCAGAGTCAGGGTTGAAAGGGGCATGGGCAGCAGCCAGCATAGGTCAGAGAGGGGAGCTGGGCAGGGGCTGTGGCCTCCACATATCTCTTCAGGCCCCAGATACTCCAGCCCTGACATTCAGCCCCGCCTAGCAGTGGGATTTTCCACACCCAGGACTTCGTTCCAATAGAGAAACAGGAGCTGAGAAACTAGGCTGGGCCTGGAAATGCACCAGGCAGGAAGCAGCCTTGTGGCCCAATGGACCCAATGCCAGGAGCAGGGCCACCCCTACCTGCTGCCTCAGGCCTGCTGGCCAAGGACACTTCCATGTAATGTGGCCTGCCCTAGGCAGCAAAGGACAGCAGGAAGGTAAAGCAGAGTAACATCTCATCCCACCTAGGCTGAGGGGTGGCATAGACAGGACAGCCTGGAGGAGGGCACTCCAACTAGCCCTTGTTAGTCCTGCTATTGCCTCCAGGTGGCTCTGCGGGCCCCACGCCAGTAAGGTGTGAACTCACCAAGAGATTCACTTCAGGACTCCCCAGCACATGCTGCCCCATTCACAAGCCACAGATCTAAAGTTGGAACAGCTGCCCTGGGGAGGCCAGACCCCTACACCAGTCCTGAGTCAAGGCAGCTGTGAAAGAAACTGCTACCACAGGAATACCTAGGGCTGCTCAGAGTGAAGCAACAGAGTTCTGCCCACAGCATGATGGAACAGGGCCTGCAGCAAGGCTACCATCCCTGAGTAACCTGATAGCAACAGAAACCTAGGCAAGAATCCGCACCTCAGCCCCTAACCTTGGCCCCTAATGGGCCTGCCAACAGCCTTTCCCCTGCCGCACCCAAGCCCCAACCCTCTCTGACTCACCTGTGGGGAGAAAGATGAGCAACCTCCAGCACCTACACTAGGGCTTGCCTGGCTCCCCCGAAGGTGCTGTGTCCATCTACAGCAGTCAAATACTCAACGTGATGCAGGCCACCTGAGTTCTCTGTGTACCTCCCACCCCTATCTGGATGCCCCTCCAAGGCCCAAAGGCCCAAAGGCCAGAGGAGCTCAAATCCTGCCTTTCCCATGGAGGTCAGGATGAGAAGGGCCAGGGTAGAAGTAGGAGGGCCAGCACCTGCCCCAGATCCCTAGGATCTACCCTCCCCATCCCAGCCAGGCAGGGGACAGGCACCAGAGCACCCACAGTGGAGGCAGGAGTGAGCCCCACAGTCATGTGATGGTGCCCACAGCTGCAGCACAGCCTTCTGAGAACTCCAGGACAGAGATGGGGCAGGACACAGCCAAGCTTCCACACACCCCCAGCTTCATGTGCTGTCCTCTCAGGAGAGCGGCTGACCTCAGCATGGTCTCCACTGACTCAACACAGCCTCCTAAGTCACCCCTGCCTGCATTTTTGCCCCAATTTTAGAATGCCTAAAGAAATCCTGGTTAGCCTCCAACTTTGGCTGCTGGGCTTTGCCGGGCTCCGCCTACCACACCTGCAACCCACCCCCAACGAGGAATCTACTTGAAGACAGGGCCCTTGGAGCCCAACATAGGCTGACTCAGTAGGACCCCGTGGTCCTTTCTGAAGGCCACAGCACTGCACAGCCAGCATTCTGATGGTGCAGTCCTGAGAGAGTGTCATCCTCCCTTGCAGAACAAGGTGGCACAGAAGCATCCTGAACCTCTAAGGATTCACCCCCATGAATCAGAGCTTTGACTCCCACTAAGCCTATTGCCCATGGACTTAAATTTGTAGGTGTGCACAGGCTCCTGACCAGAGCTAGCTCTTCTACCAACCCATCCTGTGGATGTCTCAGTTCCTCCCCAGGCTCAGGCTGTGAGGCTCAAGTGTCCACATAACCCAAGGGAAGTATTGGAATATCAGGGAGGCAAAGAAACACTGAGTTACCAACCCAAGACAGCACAGCCATTGAGAGCAGAGTGGGAGCTCACAGGTAATCTGGACCAGCTAATCACTCATCCCCAGCCATTACACCTCCCCATAGTCCCACCGGGGCACAGGGAGCCCTCAAAACATCTGACCATAGGAAGAAGACCCCAGAGCCTTTATCCTTGCCCCCTCCCTTAGCCCTGGGTATCTCTACCTCAGAGATAGAGGTAGGGGCCACCAGCAGGCAGATGAGGTCAGTGCCATATCAGGCAGGTTGGCAGCAGCAGTACACCTCTGGTAGCTGGAATCAAATGCCAAATGCCCTCACTCCTCTACCTCATACCTCACCATGCACCAATAATTGCCAGATCCAACACTGGACAGCTCTATGGAGTCTCCCAGAGACCCTGCCCCCAAGTCGTTGGGGTCCTGGATGAGAACAGCTAAGACCTGCACATAAGTAAGCACGGAAAGGAGGTCTTCACTGTTGACTAGAGATACATGGAGAGTGGGGTCCAGCTCAGGACAGGCTGTGCTCCTTACCAGGTGGCCAGTTGTGGTCTAGAGTGGGGCAGGAAACCCACACTCATCAGAATACTCCTCACAGACTCCAACTTCCCAGCTCAGCCACAACCTGTCTTCCCTTCTAACATCAAACTTTTGGTTTGTTTTGTTTTTCAACAAATTAGAAAGGTAAGATCTTTCTGGCCTGGAACCATTCCCAAAAGTAGGGAGGGTCTCACTCTAGCCCAGGCTGACCTCGAATTCACTATGTAATCTCAGGGTGGCCTTGAACTCACAGCAATCCTCCTACCTCTGCCTCTCCAGTTCTCGGACTAAAAGGGTGTGCCCCGATGCCCATCTCAAATTATTTTCTTTTAGTATCCAGGACAAGTTTCCAGTGTAAGTAATGGACCAAGCCTCTATCACAAGGAATTCATTTCCCTGAATAAATGATTCTGTAAACTAAACAAACCTTGGAGCTCTGCAGGTAGAACTAAAGCAAAAAGAGGAGGAAAGCAATTTTGAACCAGAGAGGAAACAAGCTGAGGCCTCCTGACTTCACCTCACCTGTTCATGTCTGTGTTGCCCCACCCCAGACTCTGCCTCTAAGCTGCACCATTTCCCAGTTCTCGTATACACTCAGGATCCCCAAGTTATGCCTCTGAGCTCTCTCCTGAATACCTGCCCTTCACCCCAGTCATTCATTCCTAATCTCACTCAAATAACTGAAGGAACTGCTCTTGCTTGAAAGAAGGCCCAGATCTGCCAGCCTACTTCCTTAGCCAGGGCATCTGCAGGTCCTTCGAACCCAATGAAGATGCAGTTCTACTGAGGCTCATATGGCTGGGGCTGAGTAGCTGCCTCTCTGAGCACAGAGCCAGATTCCCTCGGGCCCCAAGTGTGTAGTGGAAGCCACCCAGGTCTGGGTCCTGCTCCCAAACACGTACACCATAAGGGAACGAGTTTGTGAGAAAGAGCATCTGTGACTTTGGTGATTTGGGCTAAAATAATAAACTAAGTTAAATACCAAAATGCCCTTTTACATACTCAGTGCTACAAGGCAGAGAGGCCCAGACCCAGAGGAGTAAAGACTGTAGGCAGTGGCAAAACCAGGAGAAACAGGGAGGATTAACCTCCAAAGCAAGACCTTCCAGCCCCAACCTCAGGTGCACCAGCCTTCAGGCTGGGAGGAACACACTCTCCTCTGCTTCTTCCTGTTTGGGAGGGGGCCTGAGTGGACAAAAAGTCCAGTTGTCCAAACCACACTCAGCCACGAGAGATACCCAGAGCCACAGAATGGCCCAAACTTGACTTGATCTGGGCTTCCCAGGGACCTTATAACCACAAAATCCAGGAAATGTCCTCAATGTCAAAGTCCCAAGAGGCGGTCACATAAAAGGGCACCGCTAGCCTGAGGACACCAAGCACACCTGCTCCACCGTCAAGGCCTGAGCACCCCACCCCCAGCACTGCCAAGCCTTGGACTCCGGTTACTGTAGCTGTGCTGGGTCAGGCCTCCTCTCCCTGTTCCAGAGGCCCAGCTCAGCACAAGTGTGAAGTCCCTTCCCTCTCCTGTGACAGTCACCACGGCAGTCCAGTTTGGAGACACATTGGTCTAGAAGTTGGCCCAAGTGGAATGCAAGTGTTGTGAGGTTCGGAAGGGTCAGGGTACGTGGAGTGAAGCTCCCTGGTCCCCATGACCCTTGGAGGCTTCTGCTTCCAGGCTTCAGAAACTTCCGTAAGCCGGGGCAGACAGATGAGTGCTCCTGTCCCACCCATTCCACTTTCCCCCACCCAGACTGGGGGATCCACTGATACTTTGAGCCGAAAAACTCCCAACTCTTCCTCCTTGACACTCTCCTGAGTCCAGCCTCCATGATCTGTACGCTCTACAAGTCTCCTGAGTCCTGGGTTTCAACCTCGTACAGAGGGAATGCAGCAGCCCTGGGCCTGACCAGAGTGAAGGTGGGGTTTTAGGTGACCTTCGGCGCCCAACCAGGACCAGCTGGGCACAGGGACACCGGCGAACTGCCGTCAGGAAGTCAAGGCCCTGGCTTGTCCATCCTCTAGAGCTCGCTGGCTACCGATCTGGCAGTCAGGGACCTCATGTCCCCAGCTCGGCACAAATAAGTGGATGCACGCATTAACAAGGGTCACCGCAGGCGCTCGCGCAGACCCAGACTCTGCCTACACCAGGCGCTAGCTGTCAGCCTGACTCCGAAGCTCGCCGGCGCAGACAGGTGCCCACGCGCGGGCCCGAAAGGACTGGCACGCCCGTCCAGGCCGCGCGACCCACTGACCCGAAGTCCTGGTCCATAGACTTGAAGAAGAATTTGTAGGCGTGCACGGGCCGGTTGCTGAGCACGTTCTTGAAGTCAGCCAGCGTGACGCGCTCCGGGGCCACGGGCAGCTTGACCAGGTACGGCGTCTCTTCCTCGTCCATGTGGTAGATGATCTTGGTCTCCGCCATGGCGAGACGGCGGCGGCGCGGGGACCGCGCGGCGTTAGGGCCCGGCCCGCCGCTCGGACGCGGGGCGCCCTCCGCGCCCGCCCGCCAGCGCCCCGCCCGGCCGCGCCGCGGCCCCCGCGCACGCCCGCCCCGCCCGGCCCCGGCTCCGGCTCGCGCCTCGCCTACGGCCCCGCGGCCCACGGCCGCCCATCCGACGCCGGCACGCGAGGAAGCGGCTCCGAGGGCCGCGGACGCCCACCGCCCCCTCGGGCTGTTCAAGGACCGCCCGGCGGGGTCCGAACGCACGGCCGCCGGGGGGCGCCCGAGGGCTGGTGACGTCACCGCTCGCCCGCGGAGGGGCGGGGCGGAGCTGCGCACGCGCGGGGAGTGCGTGGGGCGGGGCAGCGGCGTACGTGCTGGCGTGCGGGCGGGGCGAGTGGGGTGGACCTGGGTGCGCGGGTTCTAGGGTCCCGGGTCCCTGGGTTCGGCACTTCCTCCCCTTCCTAGAGCTCCGCCGCGAGTGCCCCAACTGTAATGCCGCAGCCATTCGCGCGGGGCCTGGATCTTGGCGGACAGGCAGATGGGCCAGCACCCCCACACACACCGCCCCAGACACCGCAACGGCGCGCAGGAGCGTCTCTTAGCTGTTTCTCTTGCCCTCTCCCGAAGCCTCCTAAATGTCCAGAGTCTGGAGGCCCCTGTCACTCGGGCAGGCTGTGGGTTGTCCCGCAAGAATCTGAAGATACGTGTCTGGCCTGCCCAAGACAGCCCCGAATTCTGGTGTCCACTGCCTGATCCCCTGGGGGCTCCGGGAAACTCTAAGTGAATGCGGGTGTGCATAAGATGTCCAGGCGCGTGCCGTGGCAGGGGCTGAAGGTGAAGGGATTTTTGTCTTGACCATTGTGTTCTCGCGGAGGCTCTCCCCCAGGATGAAGGCCTAGGACCTTTAGGGGGAGTCCTTGCTAGCCAGTGAGGAGGGTAGGAGAAGGCCTAGAATTGTCATGAGTGATGGGGGAAGGAGTGCATGCTGCCCCTTATGACGTGGGGCCATCCCCAGGCACTGGGCTAGTGCAAGGGAAGACCCCTGCTTGGAGGACCCAGAGATTGGACAGAAAAGACTAAACGCAGTATGAAGTCTTCCTGAGTCAGTCTTGGTCAGGTTCTGACCCCCACTCATTTCTTTCTGATGGGCAGAATCCACAGGGGCTTGCTGTCCTGGGCACTCACTCCCTATGCCTGCAGCTGCCTACTTCACTTTGCTATCTGCAGAAGTAACCAAGTAGGATGGCTTTAGAGGGTCTAGGAGAAAGCCATTCCGTGCTCTAAAAGCTCCTCTGGCCCAACTGGTTGAAGCAGAGACATTCAGATACAGGGGTTCCAGGCCCAACCTGCCCTTGACTCCCGCCTGACAGCCCAAATTGTAGGAGAGGGACTGCTATCTGAGGCCTTGGACCATTCCCAGTACTGATGCTGCTGTGTAGGCTGTATCCCTGCAGGAGGCCAAAATTTAGCACCCTTAAAGGAAAGGCCTTGTCAGGTAGCAGCGTGGCCACTAGAGGGTGCATCTTCAAGCAAGCCACGCCTCAATAAGCCAGTGGGAGCTCTTGTAGGTGACTGCTACCCTTTTTCCTGTCCCCATAGGATGGAGACAAGCAGTGGGGATCTGGTCTATGCTTGCTCTCAGCTGCTGCTTCCATTCCCGAGTCTGTGTTGAGGTCACATAGCCAGTGCCTAGCCACGACTAGCCCTGAGACCAGCACCTACCTGATCCTGTCAGCCAGGCACCACAACCTGGGGCTCTTTCTGCTCAAGTCTCCTTCACAGATCCATAAGGGTCATATCTGTCACCTGTCGCCTGATGGAACATGCCTGCCTTCCCTGCTTCTTCCTTTCACCCTGTCTTGGCATCTGTTCCTCAAAGAACTGGACCAACACTGTGTCCCTCTCTGTCTTTGAACATATATGCCCCCCCTTCTGTACTATAAGAGAAAATGAGACTTCTTTATCATGAAGAACTGGCTCCTGTATCCCATTCCCAAGACACCTAATCTTAGAAGGACCCAGACATGACCTTTCACATTTCAAGGGGATGGATGGCTCAGATGAAGGTGAAGAGAGTACCTGGTGGTTCCCAAGGCCAGTACATGGCCCCCAGGTGGACAGAAAGGGATCCGCAGGGCTAAGTCTAAAAATCAGGTGTGAACTTTATTATGACATGAAAATTGCCACAGCATGAGTAAACATCGGATGTGGCAGCGCAGGTCACCCAGAACCCTCTTCACAACCCTCCGCACCTCATCTTTTCAGCCACAACAGGCTATATGTGACCCCAGTCCAAAACTCCAGCCCAGAAAGGAGTGTCAGGGCCAAAATTGTCACATGGTGCCCAGTTACCGGAGGAAACTCTTGGAAGACATGCTGCAGAAAGGTCAGAAGCAGAAAAGGGGCGATGGGGCAGTCCCAGGTAGCCCAAAGCATCCAGGGCCCAGGAGTCAGAGCAGATGGCAGCAAGGCTCTGAGAAATGCACAGTGCAAGTCAGAAAAGCCTTGGGGCTCCCCTGGCGGTTGAGACCTGACTGGAACCCAGAAGTATCGTCCTGCCCCTAGCAGGCAAAGGCTAGGAGGGCCTGAGCAGACTTGGTGAATGTCAGAAAAATGGGGAAGAGCCACCAGTGGGCACAGGTGACTGGAGGGCAGAAATCACACTATGCCAGAGTCCCCAGGAGGCCATAGAAGCTCACCAGGATAAGAATGGTTCCTGAAAGAGCAGAGTGTAGGCAGCTGCTCTGCTCAGTCTAGGTCGTTTCCAGGAAAGCGGGACCAGCCGCTGGGAGGGAGCCAAGAGGTGTGCGAGGGTCAGGGGGACGTCCTCTGAGTCAGAGCTGCTGGCCCAGCCAGGAGCTCAAGGTCCCTTTATTTGCAGTATTCCTTCCTGAACTCTGGAAGCCAAGAAATGACTGGTGTCTGTCTCTGCCCCTCAGGCCCAGTGGTAATAACTTCCCAGGGACTTCTTAGAAGAGGTAGTCATAGGGGTCCCCTAGACGTGTGTAGAGTAGGGTGTGAGCTGAGGAAGTAGCAGGGGACTCCTTCCATTGCTCACCTTTGTCCAGGTCCACGTTCTTGGCAGGCAGGGGACTGTGGGCCAGCTCAGCTCTCTCCTTCAGGATGTTGTTTTTGTAATCTGGTTGGGAAAGCAGGATAAGCCCCACCCAGAGGAACACCTCCCCAGACAGACCCTGGTAGCCCTGCCTCCCTACCTAGCTGGATGTCCTCAGTCTTGTAAAGAGCCTGATCCCCTGTGGCCACAGCAAACTCCACCATATTCACATCTTTCCTGGAGGGGGGTGGCAGTTTAGGGGGGGCTAAGGGATGGTCTGGCCAGAGCACCAGGAGAAGGAGGGTGCACTCACCCTTTCGACTTTCCTTCCTTCTTGTTAGAGGACTTGCATCCTGTAGAGTGAGAGGTATTGGATTATCTCATCCTACAAAGGAAGACGCTCTTGTCCTGGGCGCTTCTGTCCCCAGCACCCAGCCTCACCCTCGCGGTGGCGTTGGCGTGTGGCCAGGACCACGGTGATGAGCAGTAAGATGAAGAGCAATAGCGTGGCCAGCACATAGCCCAGCTGCTGGAAGAAGTGTGCGCGGCTCTCTGGGACAATGACGTTTATCACGCTGCGGCCTCGCGTCAATGCGGGATCTGACGACATGTGACTAGCATCAGAGACCATCTCGATTCCAGTGACGCCCTTAGGTCACCCCAAAGCCCTTCCCCCGGGGTCAGGTACACGCACCTGGGCCAGTGGCACTGCTATGACCAGACCCATTACCCGGCGAGGCTCGAGCGGGTGGCTCCAGCGCAGGTTCGGTGACCCTCAGGTGGAAGACCCGGCGCTCGTGCAGACCGCAGTAGTGGTGGTGCAGGTGGCAAGAGTAGGTGCCCTCGTCGGAGGGCTCCAGCGCGCTGATGCGCAGGGAAAAGTCGCCACGCGCAAAGGCGTCCGCGTCCACCGCCACGCGGTCACGCAGGAACAGTGGCCCGTAGGCGCGGCGTTCACCCGACGCGTACAGATCCAGAAGGCGATCGGCGCGGTCATGAGGCACCCCGGGGGGCTGCCGGTCCCAGTGGACCACCTGCTGCGCCTCCTCCAGGTGCCGCTCGGTCCACACGTGTGCGCGATTCACGCACGTCAGCAGGGCGGGCGCGCCACGAACCACGGTCAGCACTTCCTTCTCGCCGTCCCAGTAGGCTCGCGCTGCTCGGGCTGAGGAGGGGAGAGGTGGTCGGTGCTGGGGGAAGCGGAGGGGAAGAGCGGGAAGCCGGAGGGCCGGGACGGGACGCCGCGAGGCACACTCACGGTCGTCGGTGACCTCGAGGCGCACGGCCAAGCTCTCGTAGAGGTGGCAATAGTGATGGTGCAGGCTGCAGGTGTACACCCCTTCATCGCCGTCCTGGGCAGCTGCACGGGGCGGACAACCTGGTCCTGAGCATCCCTCCCTCCCCGCCCCCACGGTACCACCCCTGCCGAGGCTCCACCCCTCGTGGCAACGGCCCCGCCCCGTACCGCGGATGAGCAGCGAGAAGTTGCCGTCGTGGAAGGCCGAAGGCGACAACTGGAGGCGGCCGTCGTCGCGCGGCTCATACACGCGCTGATCGCCCGCCGAGTACATGTCCACGAGTCGGCGCCCTTGGTGGCCCGGGCCACCGCTGAGGTCCCAGTGGACCACGCGCTGGCGGTCGTGCAGCCGATCTTGGGTCCATACCATGCGTGGGCTCTGGCAGCGCAGCACCGCCTGGGCGCCCACTGCCCAGCTCACCGCGGACTCGGACACTACAGAGCTGCTGGCTGCCCCGGGCCCTGAGGGCCCTGGTAGGGGAAGAGGGAATCAGTGGCTGAGGGGACTCAAAGATACCTGTACAGGTGGGGCTGGTGAGAAGGGAGACAGGTGAGTTAGGGGAGGGTGGATCCTGGAGGGCCCTGCAGATACTAACCTGAGGACATGAGGACAGCAGAGCCTGGAAAGCGAGGAAGAGTAAGTAAGGCTGTGGGAGGCACCTTCAGCATTGGTGCCCCAAGACCCCACCACCTGCATTGGCACTTGAGCCCACCTTACACCTTAAATTATGCCCACTTAACAGGTGTGGGATGGAGCTGGAGAAGTCTGGTGGGAGCTCCTGCACCTATCACCTTATGCTACCTCACCGTCTGCCACGCTGAGCTGATGGCACTGGCAGGTGAGAAGCCCCGGGGCTAGGAGGCTGGCTCAGGAGTGCGTGCCTCAACTGGCCATCGCCAATCTTAGCACCAAGTCTGTCCCAAACACCCCAGCATGATGCTGAGGCTGTGCATCTGCCAGGAGCCCTCAGGAGCTCCCTCCTACCAGAGCTGAGAGATCTTGATATTCCCCAGAGGCAGGACCCTACAGTCCCAATAGGACATGGGAGTGAGCCCCCATTCACCACCACAGGCCCAAGTTCCTGCTGCAGAGAAGTGGCTAAGTGCCCGGAGCTTCTGAGAGGAATGTGCCGGGTCAGCAGGCCAGCCAGAACTGGCCTGGGGGCCCTAGAGAGGGACTATAACAAGCCCCCAGTTCCCACCCCTCAAAAACCCACTCACTCCCCTCTCCACATCTCGGAGGAGTGCACCCTGGGGAACTGGCCCCCAGCTAGGTTCAGGAGCCCCCCTCCCCTTTTTTGATGTTGATGAAGGCACCACCCCTTCTGGGCCCAAGCTCAGCCAGGGGGCTATTTGCCCACCACAGGAGTTCCCCTGCTCTCACACTCACTCTGCAGAAGCACCAGTTTCCACAGCAAGAAGCAGGACAGCAGTTCCATGGCGCTGGCCCAGCCTCGGCGCAGGCTTTGTTTCACTCAGCTCTAACTCCTCAGAAAAACAGCCGACCCTCTCTCCCTGCCAGCACCCTCTGACATCACGGAGCTCTGGGCCGGGTCTATGCCCGCCCACTCCGCTGCTCCAGCCTCTCGGCCTCCTTTGGCTGGCCCAGAGGGCTGAAACCACTCTGCCTGAGACAGTGGGAGGATCTGAGCACAGGTCCAGTTCCCTCACTGGTCAGTCCTAGGGAGGGGCAGTAGCCCAGTCCTTGGATGGAAGAGAAGGCCTGAAGGTTAGGACCCCTGAGGTCATGAGGGTAACAATCATCAGGAGTTTTTACTGAGCTGCCATCCCTGGGTTCTGGGATGAGTAGTCCATATCCTCGGCTCTGGCATTCTTCCATGTGGGCACCTAGACCAGTGGACATGAGCTGCCTTCCCCCTCATTGTACCCCTCCCCTGCACCACACCAGGTGACTCTTATAGCTATGCCCTTAGGTAAGGGTGACCTTACCATGCCCATCTCTGGGGGTCATGGTAGGCTACCTGGGGACAATAATGATGAACACTGTGGCCCAGTTGTCTTTAGGAACAAGAACAGCCAACCAGGGAGGTGGGCCTATGGACACTGAGGACAGAGAATGGGCAGACTTTCCTTGTGGCCTGGCCCCCAAGACTGCCCACCATAAGGGGAAAGCCTAGAGTCCCTAAAACAGCCCTAGGTTACTGTGATCTGAGGAACCCCCACCTGGAAGAAAAAAGGGTGGAACTCTCCCAACAGAAAGCACAAATTTAAAGCTCTGGGAAAAACTTACAAAGTCACATAAACAAATGGGAAATAACAGAGCAGGCACTGTGTACCAGCCCACCCCTGCTAGTTAAGCAAACCTCAGGACAAGAAAGAAAAAGAATCTGAAAAACCACAAAAGCCCTGGGCGAATCCAGGCCGCCCATTTGAGTAGAGTGGGGGGGGGGGGGTTCAGGCCCCATCTCTGAGGGGTGAGAGGGGATGTAATCTTTGAATTGCCCTCAAGCTACCCTCAAGTCCTCAGACGAGAAGCCACTCCAGCTGGATTTTGAAAGGGAGGGGACAGCAGAGAGGACCAACAGTGAGGACACAGGAAGTCCCCTAGAGCCACCCCCTTTGTAAGACCCAGGCCAAGCAGAGAATATGAACTTGGCCCCCAGATCCTCCCTGGGGCTTTCATTTTAAACAAGTCCCACCAGCAGGCCATCACCCAACCCTCCCCTTCTGGCCTCCACTCCTGTTTATCTAACTGGTTTCCATTAGTGCTGGTACCTCCCTCGTAACAATGTCTGTCTCCACCCCACACTCTGGGGGCCTGACCTCTGCTGTCTCGCTCTCCTCTCTTCTGGCGTCTGTCTCAGAGGGAGAATGTCCAGGCAGTGATGGAAGGATACAGAGGTGGCACAGAGCTGGCCCCCAGTCTGAGAGAGAATATAGTTCCAGGTACAAGGCTAAAGGGAAAGTGGGTGTGGCATGGTAGAAAGACCCTGGGCACCTGCTCTACATCCCTGTTCAGGCTTCTTCGTGCAGGTTCCCCAGCCTTGGAGGCTCCATTTGGATAGATCCAGGGGATC
>PVHP010018884.1:0-32567 GCA_004024765.1 Zapus hudsonius
AAGAAGAAGAAGAAGAAGAAGAAGAAGAAGAAGAAGAAGAAGAAGAAGAAGAAGAAGAAGAAGAAGAGAAGAAAAAGAAGAAGAAGAGGAGGAGGAAGAAATGGGCAGGCCAGGGCCTTGAGTCACTGCAAACAAACTCTTGATGCACGCCCCACTTTGTCCATCTGACTTTACATGGGTTCTGGGGAATTGAACCCAAGTCTTTAGGCTTTGCAGGCAAGTGCCTTAAGCAATGAAGCATGTCTCCAGCCCCTAAACTAAGCTTTCTTTAAATTTTTAGGTGCTGTGTTTTCTTTGGTTTCTTTTTGGTATTCCATCTGTGCTTATTTCCTTTCCTCTCTGTCCCTCTCCCCACCCTCTCTTTCTCTCCTGTTGGGCCCCAGCCTGACTGAGCAACCTTAATCTAAGTTTTAGAATAAGCTTTCTTCCTGCTTGTTAGGTTTCACTTTACTGGTGATGTAACCAACTACCCTGCTGATTGGCTGCAAAACATTGCACCTTAGGGAGGCATACTTTGCTCTGCTGCACTCTGCTGATTGGCTCCTGTCAAAAGGTTTGACTCTTAATAGGCGGGACAATGCAGCCTTGGGTTATAAAAGGGTTTTGGGTGCTGGAGTCATGTGTGACCTTACGCCCTGATGTGTGGAGTCCTTTCTCCTGCTGGCCGGTGAGACTTGGGTTACCATCAGGAGGCCAGGGGGCCATGACTCTCCAACACTGTTGCACAGAGATTTCCATATAATCCAAATATTCCCTCCTGGGGGAAGGAGGGAACATGGATATCTGGGACACTCATGAGGTCAAAAAGTTTGGGAGAGCTGAAACTTAGATTATCAAAAACTCTTTCCACAGTCACAGAAGTGGTACTCAGTGGCCTGGCAGTGGGGGAGACTGGCTAGCCAGGCTGCTGGCACTTCTTACAGTGAGCTCCAGGGGTGGGGAGTCCTGTCCTGTGTCAGGGTGGGCTTGTTGGTGATGCTGCAGCCTTCCAGTCACCCATGCTCCTGAATGGAACGCCTCACTAGTGCACTGTAAGTAACCCCAATAAACTCAATAAACTATACTGTTTTTCGTGCCAGTGTGCTTAGGTCTTTCATCTGTGCCTTCTCTGGAGTGAGTAGATGTCTTTTCATGCCTCCCCAGGGAGTTTCCTTGCAGTTTCCTGCAACACTTCCTCTTCCTTTTCTCTGTGTTTCATTTTCTCCTCTACACTCTTCTTTCCTTCTGTCTTCTCTCCATTTTAGCTCAGTCTAGCTCCTATCTTTTCCTCTTCTTCTCCCCTTCTCTTATTCTTCTTTACTTCCTTTTGCATTTCCTCTTCCATTTCTTTTTCTCATTTAGAAATTATTTTAGTAATAAATTTACCTATAGACATACACTTACTCCACCACATTCTATTCCCATCACAACAAACTCATGATCAGTGGTTACTTTTTATGATGACTTTTGCTATATTCATTATTATTTGCTCCAATAGAATAATTCTTACAAATTTTTCTTCATAGCTGAGGGTTAATCAAATTTACACTTAAATTTAAAACTTATAAAATATATCTTGATGCTCATGTGAATGCAACTCTTGTAGAAATACCCAGTGACAAAAGACAGAGCCGCTTCAGCTAGAGGAGAGTGGAGTTTAATTTTACACCCTAGAAAAGTCTTGGCCCACAACCCCGGTTAAAAAGAGATTTTAGAGTAGGGCACAGAGATGTGTATGTGACATTAGGTTGGTAAATTACAAGCATCTAGCAACTCACATTTACAATGGGTTTCAGGGTAGTTCAGATATTCCTCCCCAGGTATCCTCTGGTCTCATGTTTTCCTGACTTCCTTATCATAGTTAAAGCAAAACTTATTTTGTTTCACAGAACTTCAAAGTTCTGGTAGTTTCTCACCTCATGCTCTGTGACTGGCCATCTGTAGCAAACAAATGTCTGCAGAATGTAACAATGAACATGGGGGAGGGGGCAATAAGCTCATGGTCATTTTGCTATCACTACATATAACTTTTACTTTATCTACATGGATTCCATGTCACATATAGCTATAGATCGTTCCTTTTTCTACTGGTTATTTCATTGCAGGAGTGTTCCTGATTTCAGCATTAATGATTTGAATTTCACAATCAAGTTATTGGATTGTTTTCCATTTGATAGTTATAAATTTAAAGGTGCAATATCCTTTATATGCATCTTTGGCAAATTGAAGGATTCATTTCTTCTGGGACACACCTAGCAGGCAACATTCTCAGTTTTAGTCAAGCATATATTGTTTTAGAGTTACTATACTAATTTACAAGCCAAATAGTAATTCAGAGTGTCCGCAGGTCATGATGGTTTGTTTGACTGGTGATTTTTAAGTATTACAATAGAGCAAAATTATCATGCCTTCAATAGAAACAGTCCAGAATTTGAATATAAAATTTTCCCTAACTAGCAAACTATTTTCTTGAATATGGAAATTACACTTAATGTTTAACTGCTAAGCCAGTACATTCTTTTCTATGACATCTATATTATTCACTTATTTTTGATCTCTAACCCCCTGGTCATAGTAGTTCTGTGAAGAGTCAGGCATCTGCAGAGACAACCCCTCCCCTTGAGTGGGAGGTGTCTAGCTAGAGCTACAACCTAGGTGCTAAAACTGATTGGTCAGATATGAACCAATCAGCTGTCTCTCTGACTCACCTGGGGAAAAGATAAATTAACTTCCCTAGAAGAAAGCCCTCTCTTCCCCACATGGCAAGCCAGCAGAAGGACCTCTGAATCTCCAGGCCTTAGAAAGGTAAGGCCTACCCTCCCCCAGCTAATGGCTTGGGTGGGGGAAGGCTCCAGATTTTTCCCCTCATGAACCTCTCCTCATGATGGGAGCCCTCTGTATCTTTTCTTCTTCTGCTTGTTTAACTGAACAACGTAAGTCCTGTTAAACTCTCTGACATGTGTTTTCCCCACACTTGTGGCTGGAGAACTCTGTAATTCCCCATGTTACCTTAAATAATAAAGTCTCCCACTATATCTTATTATCTTGTTGACTATGACTTGAATTCTTTAACTGTGTAGACAAGAATCTGGGTACTCCTCACATTTTGGGGTGCATTAGAATTTTGCTGGGCATTATCTAAATTCTAACCCCCAACTTACCCCGTTACAGTTCTAGAAAAAAAAAAAAAACAGTAACACATTTTGAAACAGAACTGAGGACAAGAGTTAAAAAAAATTTTAGAAGAACATATATATGTTTATAGTGGGAGAAGAACACATATATGTTTATAGTGGGAGAAAACTGTCTTTTTAAATATTTTATTTATTCATTTTCAAGCAGAGACATATATATATATATATATATATATATATATATATAGAGAGAGAGAGAGAGAGAGAGAGAGAGAGAGAGAGAGCACAAGGGCCACCACCTTGTGGGTCTGGCTTATGTGGGACCTGGGGAATTGAACCCCGGGCCTTAGGCACTGGAGGCAAGTGCCTTAACCGCTGAGCCATCTCTCCAGCCCAGAAAACTGTCTTTTAAACTTGGTTTGACATGCTATTTTCATTCGAAATTAATCCTTTAGAAAACATCAGGCAAAATTTTTGGGGAAATGTTAACATTTCTCTTTCTGACCGTAGAAGAGAATTGACATGAAGATGAAGGAGGAAAAATAAACACTGGCCGATTAATCTTCTCAATCTCACTCAATTGAGGAGCAGATCTCATTTCTGCTGAACACCTGTGCAGTCTGACTCTCCGTTGTCTTCTTAAAGTAACACCAGGTCCTTCCATCACTTGTATACATCAGAATAGCAAATGTGGACCACTATGCTATTTAGCATATTCTTATAGATGAAAAAGTTCTATTTTCTGTTTGTTGAGACATGAACTACATGTTACATTATGTCAAATAAAATTACTAACATTTCTTTTAGTAGTGAATAAAGGAAAAAATAGCTGTGTCTGTTAGTTCTAACTTCCAGGAATTATTCAATCAATGTGAACATTCCCCTAGATGATAACTTGCTGGATGGAAAATCAAGCTGAATCCAGGGATTCGGGAGGGGGGGTTGCATTTAAGGAAACACCAAAGAAATATTAGATTTATTTTGTTTTGCTTTTTCATGGTGATTGTCACCGTTTATCAGAAATGAGATTTGTTCTTTTTGATGTAATTAATAACTACTGTTTGTTATTGGTTTTAGAGTGTTAGTAAAGGGAACACTGGTCAAACAAATATATCCAGAAATATATTCTAACATATCCACATTCAGGAGAAAACAAGTTGGTTAGAAACAGTTCAAGATCAAGTGTCTCTGTGGGACTCTCCTACATGAAAAGTATGATGACAACAGTCACATTGCAAGTAGCAGGTCTTTGTCATCTGCTGAGACACAATGCAGAAATCAGAAGCTATGATTCCCTCTTTGAATGCAGAGCTTTCTGAAGAAATAAAGTATCTTCCCTTTTATTTCTTTTGTGTTGACTAAAATTATGCATTCATAGATTTCACCTTAGATCTAAACACTAGATACTGTCAAGTTTGTTACAGTTTCTCAAAATTTTTTTTTTCACTTTTGAGTATTACTTTAAAAAAGTATTTGAACATACTTGCCTTTGATGGTGATTTTTTTCTTTTTTCTAAAGGAGCTTATTCCTCTGTGATGTATTCAAGGTCACAGTCTCTACCCTTCCCTGCTGTACGTAGGCAGAGCAATAAAGCAGGTAATGCTCTCACTCAATTGAGGTGCAGATCTCATTTCTGCTGAACATCTGTGCAGTCTGACTCTCCATACTATACCCTAAACACCAATTTTTTGGTAATATTATCAACTTTGCCTCTTTGCATTTTTATTTATATCAATATGACTCAATTGGGATAGGCTGATGTTCAGGCATGTATAATTTTTAATGACATGAAATGTAGGAAAAACCATACCAGTATTAGAACAATGCGGATTTGTAGCAATGCCATTTCTTTTTTTTAAAGAACATAGAAAAGCATTAAATATTAGATTATCAACTGCTTCTTAGAGAGTCACACATAGGGGAAGATTTGATCATTAGCTCATCATGAAAACAGACTATTTCTGTGATTATGTAAGAAACTTGTTGTCAAGTAAAGCCTTTGTTCTCACCTAACAATTGCAATTCACCCTAATGTCAATTTCTAAAATAAGACAAGTTAGAAATATATGAACCAAGGGCTACAGCATCCCTGGATTCAAAGGGTGGCCAGCTAATCTACTAATGGATTGTTATTTTCAGGCTGATGTTGAAATTTTTGAATGGATTCTTTTCATATTCAGACACACAACACTTAGATAAACATGAACCATAGTGGAACTTATCTCATTCATTTGCATTTTCTTTCTGGATGTCTATGAGAAAATATGTTTCCAGGGGATTCAGGGGCACATAACAGTTGATAAGTTTTTAAGTCTTGCTGCACCAGTTAATATTTAGACATCTGATTTCTTAATTTTGTATCTAAAAGGTTGCACCAAAGTTTTATTTTAAAATCGTATCATACTAACCTTGTAAACTGCTATTAATGATTAAAGAACATAATTTAACTCAATTACCTAATATTATCATTTTCTGTTACATATGCACTTAAACATGTGCACATTCATACATGCGATAAGTAATAGAGTAATTTAAGGCTCATGAGAACTGTACTCAAACAAAGATGAAATGTTTCTTTAAGTTTATTAATATTTTTCCTGTAGGTAGTTTTTTTCTGATTCATTAGCATATTTCACATTATAGATAACAAATTACTATTTGTTATGAGAAGATATTTATTAATATCATTTTTCAGAAATCTTAGCAAATACTCTTGGAAAATGACTTGATCTTCCTGTGTGCCCCCTTCATGCTTTATGCATAACGGTTATTTAATATGAAATTTATTATGATTAATCATTTTGTGTTCTTCATTTGTTTTTAAAGAAATCGAAAGAATGTTCAGATGTAGCAAGAGTAAACACTCAAGTCATTTGCAAATAGGCAGGTCAAACAAAACAGGCAAGAAGTGCTATTGAAATAAATTATCTGGGTTCCTTTTATGAGCTGCAGAGATGAGAATGCAAAACTAGACCACACAGAAGCTACTAGTGTTAATGTGCTGTTTTTAATTTTAATTCTACAACTTGGCTGAGATATAGACGAGTTTGCCAGAGAAATGTAATAAAGATAATTATACAATTGGAAACAAAATTTGTGTGAGAAAAACCTAATGTAATTAGTCAATTGTGTTTCAATGAACAAATGTGTGTGAGGGCAAGCTTTTTAATAATGATCAAATCTGCAAATGTGAGTCAGCCCTGAGGAGGAAATAGTGCCACATGTTTACACTGTACATTTTCTTGGGCTCTTGTGAAAAATAAATCACCATTATATAACAATTAAGCAGTGTAGTTATTTTTATTGATCAAATTAAACAGTTTGCTTGTAATGTTTCATTTTACAGTGAACTGAAAGGTCCTGAACAATTTTATACTTTATACAATGAAATCATCTATTCAAGTTAAAAAAAACTCTTTTTTACCTTTCTTTGCTACCAAACAATAAAAGGTATAAAATGATCTATTTGTTTATAATGGTGGCCTCTGATGATCACTATTCCATGAAATATATTTTATGTTTATTCCTTTGCAAGCATCTTAAAGTTAATTTAAATTAGAAAATAACACCACATTGTTTCTTGTGAAGACACTGAATAGCAGAGTAAATCAGGCATTTTATTCAGCAGTTGGCATATAAATAAATAAATAATCCTCATTGAAAGCAAAAATAATAAAAACAACCAAACAAATCCGATGATTTACCAACATAGCTTATTAAAAGTAAGAATTAAAGGAATTGTTTCTGAGGAGGGGTGTTTATTTCCATCTCTACCAAAACAAACAGTCAAATTCAGCTAGGGTCACTGACATTTTTCAATGTTACAGGCTATTTGCCTGTGATAAAGCAAAGGCTAGGATTTTCTGAGTGGAGATGTTGGCGGATTTTATGGGGTAATAAAATATTCAATGAATAGATTATAAAGCACTTGATAAGATTTTAGAGGCATATAAATACCAAGAGATGCAGTTCCTTGGGGAATGTGAAAAGCACTTGCATTTTACTCTCCCTCACTCTCAATCTCTCTCTCTCTCTCTCTCTCTCTCTCTCTCTCTCTCTCTCTCTCTCTCTCTCTCTCTCTCTCTGCAGAAAGCGGACTTACTTCCCTTTGTGCTGGGGAGTCAGTGGCAATCTAGGGATCCAGGAAGGAAGGAAAGAACAAAGTAGGATGGGAGAAATGATCAACATTTTTGACAAATACCTCAAGCACTGTAATAAAAGTTGTTTAACATTTTTAAGAACAATAATGTTTTTAACCATTATCAGAAAGCTCTCACTGAAACCTTTGCTTTGATCTTTTCCTACTTTAGTTGTTTTAGACTTGTGTTGTTTTTACCCTCCCCACCTCCTGTTTTTATATTAATTCCCCCCTCCAAAAAAGATTAATGCTAATTGAATGAAAAAATAATCTGTGACTTTGTTTTTTTGTAAATTAATATGAATACTGAGAAATAGCTAATTTCTGTGCAAAGCTAGCGACACACATTTAAGATGCAGAGAACACCGCCCAGGGAGCAGGAGATTGGAAGGCACTTGGAACCATGTCCTGTCTGTCGGAAGGGTGGCAGGCAGGTTCTTTGAAGCTAATGTAACTTAAATTTCCTGGGGCTGTTACCACCTTCCACTGGAGCAGACTCGGAATGAGAAATATTTCTGTCTAATCCTGCTGAAGACAGATAAGTCTGCCAATTGAAACTGTATAGTCCTGACAGCCTACGGCATGGGTTTTGTAATAGCAAACGACTGGGGCTGAAATATCAGAAACGGAGCATGATTCTCTGACAGCAAGAAGCTACCATGTCTGACAAGAGATTGGAGCCATGATCACTTCAAGTCAAACAAGATGTCTGTTCACTCAAAGCATCAAAATTACCTTCATTTCCAAGGTATCGGATTCATTCATTACTGACACAGCCTTTTCTTTCTCCCTTATCAAGTTTAAAAACTCAGACACATGAGCTTGATAACATTTTTACCAGGTAACAACCTTTGCTATTTTTCCCTTTAATAAGAACCAAAGTATAAAGAATACATTGTTTCCTGCAGAGTTCAGTCACATTGCTATACTCACTTATAAAATCTGTTCTGCTTAGCCATCAAGTCTGTGAACATGTGAACTATTACACAAGTTTGCCTTGAACTGCTTTCAGACTTCTGTTTTCTAACCCATACCATTATTATCCACTACTCTTAAATGCTATTGTAATACATTTAAAATGATGTAAGAGATAAAAAATTTAGGCTATGAGGACTGGCTTGATTAAAATGACACAGGAATAATTGTCATTTTATAATTTACGCAAATGGTGAATAAAAAAGTTGAAACTTTACTATTTACCTAATATTAAATGTAACTAATATTTAATTTTGTAGAATATTTTATTATCTTTATTGTCAATAATTTGATACTTTGGATGAGCAGATCTTGTGATGGTACCCTGATTTCCCTCATCTCTTTCCCCATCCCACTGAGGACCCTCCTCAGTGGGCATACTGGATCAGTCCTTGGGGTAGGGGGCCATGAATTGCATATGAGCCATTAAAGGGGGGATATATTTAATTTTTTGACTTTGGTTGATCTGCCCAAATATTTTTATACACCTTGAGATATGTAATAATTTATTAGAACCAAAGCAACATTTTAGAGAAGTTTTTGCCTGATGGAATTATCAAGAAATATGAAATTGTTCATCCTATAAATTGAGTTTTGAAATAAAATATATGTTTATTCTAAATTATTATTTTGAATAATGTATTTATGTTTAATTTAAGCAAATACCTATAATCTAAAACAATTTAAAATACTCCAATTAATTATTCTCCTTATCTTTTAAAATTATTTTTTTTCTGATAGAGTAGTTTATAGACAGTAACAAAGAACATCATGCTACCAATGTACACCTGTTTTCATGTGCAGAGGGGGAAATTGTGGTACAATTTAAGTAGGACTTTCAACTTTGCATCTTGCTTAGTATTTTGAATGTCATGAAATAAATAACTAAAGGGAAAATAAGCTGCTGATACCTAAATTCTGCCCCTGCTTATTATTATATGACAGCTCAATTAGATTCTATGTAGCTGTAATTTTAAATTAAATGCCATTTTATAAATTCAACAATTCTAAATTGGCTAATCAACACGGAACATAGGTAGTTTGAATTTAGTCTGCATTCTTTATTGTTTGCTCTTGTTTTTAAGCCATAGATCCAATATCACTAAGACGTATTGTTAAAAAAAAAGCCAAAATTGCATAGTATAACTCCAAGGATGTTCATTTTCAGATGACATGCTTTCCATAAGCACGTGATGGAGTCTGAAGCATCTTCTGGATCTCATTTTTCCATTTGCACATTACTATGAGGAATTTTCCTTTCGTAGTAATGTGCAAATGGAAAAATAAGATCCAGAAGATATGTAGTGGGCACTGGTTAACTGGAGAACTTTGGTTTTCAGTGTACTGACTGCAGACTGGGATTTATATAAACATTGAGATGTGATCTAAGAGAAAGGAATAGAGCAAATTTCAAGAGAACCTTTGCTGATATTAAAGGCATTAAAGGCATGTACCACCCCACCACACCCTGCTGTATTTTTTTTTGTTGTTGTTGTTTGTTTGTTTTTGAACCTGAGTCTCACTCTAGCTCAGGCTGACCTGAAGCTCACTTAGTAGCCCAGGCTGAGCTTAAACTCATAGTAATCCTCATACTTCAGCCTGAATATATACCTAAGGCTTAACTCAATGTCTGCCTCTTTAAATGAACCATAATGCCCAGCACAGTGAAAGGAAGTAGATTTTAAAATATAATTTCTTGTGGAAATTTACTTGTTACTATTAAATGTTGAGCTTATAAAATAAAGGATTTTCAAAATTAAAAAAAAAAGGAGAGAACCTTTACTTAAATGCTGGTGTTTCAATGAGAAAACTGAGAGGAACTGAAACCTGTATTGTTTTTGTAATGATCTTGGTCAGGTCTCCTGATGTGTTTCTAAATGTCCTAGTGATAGATGAGAAGCAAATCACAAAGAAATGAGCCTCACTGCTTTTTAGAATTCTCTACTACACGCAAAATGACAGCCCTTTGGATTCGCGATTACAGTAAGATTACTGAACATTGGTTAAGCCATTTCAAAAATAAGCTTTGCCTATGCCTTTCAGTATTACCTATGTGTATAGAGGTGTTACATATGTGCACATTATAAAGTGTAATAACCATATAGTTGGGAGATAACAGTAAATTATGCATTTTCTCACTGCTAGGTTGACATTGTGAAGGAAGATACCATTCTCGAGAAGTTAGGGTAGCCATCCCAGAAGGAGAAACACATCCTGTATAACAGATGTGAGGGATGATCAGGGACCATAAAACTGGGTGTTTCTGCTTCTACTTTAAAAATGGCATGAATTGAAGAAATGAGGCAAAACATTAAATTATTATTTGATTAGGGACCTCTACATTTCTACCTATGATACTGCTCTTATCTCTCAGTGACTTGCCAAATAAGCTTGAAACTTTTCCTCATTTTTTTTTTTGAAAGGAATTTGCTTTTGCTTGGCCTTGGGAATAATAGCCCAAAATTAAACTATTCCTCGTAGAGGTATTTTATTAGTGCCATCAAAATTAGCTGCCTTTGTACTGTTATCATCTCTCTATCATTCTTACTATTTTAATATGAAGAATTATTTTTAAAAAGTTATGCACACATTTTCTGTGCTATGCCTCCAATTCCTATGCTTTACACAGGGAGTTTCCATGGAATTATATGATTTTTGTTAACACCAATGTAATCATGCTTATCTTGATCTCCTGTGTTAACCAATCTATGAAGTACGGATTGTGAAAACTTATTATTGTTGTCTTTTTATTGCTTGGCCTTAGAGAACTGAAGATGTCATCTTCTTCAGTTCTTCATTACTTCAGTTATTACAACATTCTTCATTTTCTGATCCCATAGGGTTCACTTCTTTCCTTTTGTGTCTTAGGCCCCTGGCATCTGTCTTTCATCTCCAGACTATGTCTGCCATTATTACTACTGCTATTATGATCTTCACACTGACTCCTTGCCTAGGCTTTATCTTTCATTGCTCAAAGATCTTATTATTTACCTGGCTCCATGTTCATCTCTATTATCTCTCTTCCCTTAGTCCTCGGTTTCATACATGTTCACATATGTCAATGTCAAAGTAACTTGAAAAATTAACCATTCTTGTCCTTATTTGTGATTTCTTACTTTACTGGTATTGTTTTACTTTATTCTATCTATAATTCTGCCCTGCATTATCATTAGCAATAATTTTTACTCTTATTTAATTCTAGAATACAAATTTCCAACTTTGGTTATACTAAGTGACATCTTATTTTCTGATTCCAACAAGTTTTTACCTATCATTACAGGTGATGTATTATTTTTTAATCCCTCATAAAAATAAGTTTTTGCTTATCCTCCTTTAATATTATAAATTATTATACTTTTAAGCATATTGTCATTTTCTTCATTTTGACATTTCCAGTGAAGCTCCAGTTCTAGGAGACAAATAAAAACAAGTAAACATGATGAAATCCAAGTTATTATTATTTTGAGAGTATTCCATCCTGGATGAACATAAGTAGAAAAAATATTACACAAAAACATGACTTTTTTATACCTTGATCAATAACTTCAAATGGGAGTAGTCCACATATTCTTAGTCCCTAAAGGAAATTTAATGGTTTGCTACCTCTTCTTAGTCTTCCAAAATCCTCCGCTATCTCCTAGCTACCACTTCATCGATTCACAGTCTCTACTTCAAACTTCCAGCACAAGCAGTTCTATTGGCTCTGGGAAGCTCCTTCCCTAGTATCTACTAAGAGTATCACCTTCCATTCACTCTTCTGGTGACCTTAGCTCGCTATCAATCTGCTTGTGCAGCACACACTGATAGGTTTCCTTGTGCACATATCACATCTCTCCGAGGTCATTTCACCATCAAGTGTTACCACGCTTTAATTAAATTAGCATACAGATGTGATGTGATTTGTGCTGCACAAGTGAATATCATCTCCACTCCACAGCTTCATCAGGAAATGCCTCCATTACTTAGCTTCCTTCACAATGAATGACAATCTTCTGTTTCCTCCCTTCCATTCTTTCTTGAAATCACTTTAATCATTTGTTTGCTGCCATTATACTATACTTGTCAAGCTCACCAAGAAACTCCACGAATCTCCATGATGTTTGTCCTATGGTCAACTGTACATCTTTATCTTATTTGTCTTAATCTGTTACAAGGCATCAATCTGGCAATGTACCAGAATGGGAAGAATAATGGACCTCACAGGGTCTGTTGGTGCTGATAGATGACTTTCTGTGGTTTCTTTAGCAATAGGATCTTACATTTGGCCTGGGGTGGGTATTCAAGAGCTTTGACAGAATCCTGTTTCGTTTTGGGGACCTCATGGGTCTCATTAGTCAACAGATCAGTGAGGGAAGGAGCCAATGACTGGGACAAGGAATTGCAGGTCTGATCATTTTTTCTAGGGGTTAGACTTTCTCCCCTTCTATTCATGGTCCCTCTTGACAGACGATGCCCACTACTTGCTCAAGAGGTTACAGTATGAAAGTGAGGATTTTATGATTTCAGTTCATTATTGGTTTAGCTTAATGTAAAAATTCCCCCATTCCTTTCACCTCTTTCACAGACTCTCACTTCTCCCAACTAGTTTGCATGGAGATTATGGTTAACCTGTTTAGGAACTGCATATGAGGGAGAATATGTGGAGTTTGACTCTGTCCTTTTGTGAGTTCACTAAGTAAGATCTGCTTCAAGTCAGTCCATTTTTCTCTAAATTTCATTATGTATTTTTTTAAGAATATGCTTTGCCTGTGGTTGAAAACTGTTCTCACTCTCATCTTCATTAATAGAGAATTTTGAGCCAAATTTATGGCTCACTAAGTATCCAACTCAGAAATCCACTGTGTATGTGTAAGTCACAAGGAAATAATTTGAGAATAAAATGATAAATCACTCAGGCTAACAAATATATATATTTCAGAACACTCCCACTATATATGGAAGTATTTGAATTCCCGTGCTGATGGTGGTAGCATCCTTCCTGGCTGATGTAAGGAGACAAAGTTGGCAGCCTTATTTCCCACTAGTTACATCTTGTTCCAATCGTCATCATAACCCAGAAAGCAATGCACAACACTAGCTAGCAACAGTACTGGCTGGAGAGCTATATTAAGTACATGCGAAGCTTCAGGCAAACATGAAGTGAATTTGTGGTATTGGACATGAGGGTGAATTTCTATAGGCTGGTGACATTGTTTCTAAATCTCACCATCTCAGGAGATCATCCAAATTCTGATGTCAATAAAGGTCTATGTTCTACAGTTAAGAAAAGTTTCTCAAAATATTTGGAGAATGAAATGTGGTTCCCTAAGTTTAAGGAGCCAAGGGGCCTGTAGAATCGAATTATCCATGTGTATAAATGGCTATGGGATCACAGATGGAAAGGAACAAATTAAAAAAAAATAACTTGTGAACAGTGTATATTGTGTGAAGGGCTATTTGAAGTCCTCATATTTTTCAGCTTGCTCAGAATAAATTGTTTCACAGAATACATAAAGTTAGAGAAAATTAGAAGAATCCCATTTATTTCAGTGTCACTACTGAATCTACCCAGCATGTACAGTTATAGATTGTGCATTTTATTAAGGATAAACAGCTTTTAAATAAGATTTTAAACACAAGAAAACATTTCATAACTGAGCATTCATAACATTTTATCTCTACACAGCAGGGATGGAGCCATATTTCAAAATCCAGTAGAATTTCAGTCTCTTCTGTGCTTAGTACTATACTTTTCTTTCAATTTTAATTTTATTAATTAGAAACTTCGCTGTTTGGAAAATTTATGTGTTGGTCCCATTTCCCTTCACCCCACCCCTGGTCCACTGAGGACTCTCCTCAGTGGTGTTAATCATATTTAGCATGGAGATATGGGTTATGAGTTATGAAAGTAGCAGTCAGTCATTCTGTGTGTGTGTGTGTGTGTGTGTGTGTGTGTGTGTGTGTGTTTGTTTGTTTGTGTGTGTGGTCAGGGAATGCCTCTGGATATTCCTTCCCACTCCATTACTCTTACAATCTTTCCACCTTCTCTTCTCCAATGTTCCCTGAGCCATTGCATACATGATTTAAGTCTACTTTAGGTTAAGCTTTCAGAAAATTCTGTATTTCTGCTTCAGTGTTTTTGGAGTGTCTTCGGTGTCTCTCACCATCTTTCTTTCTTTTTTTTTAATTTTTTTTTTATTGTCCGTAATGAGTTACATTGTTTAGTGGGCCAACAATGAGTTGTTATCCCCAATTCCTCATTGCCCCCCTTCCCCATCCCCAGGCAGCTGGATATCCTCCTCCGTGGGCCATCTGGATCAGTCTTTGTGGTAGGGGACCATGGATAGCCCAGTCTTCAGCCGGGTTCTCATGACCCGAGTGTGTTGTTACTGAGGGTTGCCCTGCCTCTGATACTCTCCCCCACCACGGCTCTCACAATCATTCTGCCCCCTCTTCCACTCAGTTCCCTGAGTCGTGGTCTCACCATCTTTCTGCCATAGGTTGTTAGGTTCACTGTGGGATCGGCACTCATGCTTATCTCACCAATTCCTCTGTGGTTTTACCTGGACTTTGACTGATGTGCAAGAGATGGCTCGTCTCATGATTGGGAGATAGCTAACTTTCTTGTTATGCTGATGGATTTCCCTTCTCCCTGATTTGGCTGCTTTCCATAAAGGAGAAAACATTATCAGAGAGTGAGATAAACATGGGATAAAGGGGATAAACATAGATAAACATAATTTAGAGAATTTTCCTCAGTATTGCCTCTATTTAGGGCAAAGACTCACTGGAGTCCATGACCCTGGTTTCTATATGATTCTGTCTTGATTCTAAGTATCAGCTGAGTCCCTTCCCCTTGAGCTGGTCTCTTATCCAATAAGAGTGCCATTGGTTACACACATAGGCTGAGTTCCACTATAGCACAAGTTTTCATATCTTGTCCAGCTGGTTGATTTTATATCTCTCAGTGTCCCCTGCTGTTCACAACATTGGTGACCATTTTCCCCCAGCAGCTCATGTAGCATTTTCCAGCACTATGAAGGCTAGCCATCAGGGAGCTGGCTTCCCTCCAGGTTCCAGCATAATTTTTCAGTGCTCTATGCTGGCAGCTTGTTTTTTTTTTTTTTTTTTTTTTTTTTCAGCAAGAGGATCTTGCCTTTTAGCTCTGGGTTGTAATCTAGTGTTTTGACAGAAGCCTGCATTGTTTTAGGGACCTCATAGATCTCTCCAACCATCCACTCACTGTGGAGTATAGACCATTTCTGGCATTGGGAGTTGCAAACCAGGGCCCATGGTTTTAAGATTAGGCTTCCTCCTCCCTCCCAGGGACTCTTTTGCTCAGACAGTCACACCAGACTCCTATGGGGGGTTTATATCTTTAAGTGTGCTGTAGAGGAGAAAGGTTTCTATTTATTCATTTTCAAGCAGATATATATATATATATATATATATATATAGATAGATAGATAGATAGATAGATAGATAGATAGATAGATAGAGTTGCCTGTTATGTATGCCTGCAACTCTAGCTCTTCCAAGTCTCTATGTGCATATGTGAGTTTGCTCAGTATGTTTTTTCCCAAGTCTATCCATTTCATTATTTTATTTTCTCCTTACCACTGAATAGAATTCCATCATGTATATACACCACATCTTCATTAAACATTCATTTGTTGTGTAAATAGTAAAAAAAAGTAGAGACTTTAGGGTTTATGCCCAGGACTGGTAGCGTCACAGCATTTTTTGTAGCTTTTTGAGGTAGGGTCTCATTGTATCCCAGGATGACCTGGAACTCACTTTGTAGTCTCTCAGCTGGCTTCAAACTCACAGCAATCCTCCCACTTATGCCTCCTGAATGCTGGGAATAAAGACATGTACCAACCCACCCAGCTAAAAAAATATTTTTAATTAGTATACAAACTCTTATGTATCATGATGGCATTTTCAAGCAAAATTTGTTTTAGTTGATTCTCCATCCGAACCTTCTCAGCCACCTGTCCCTTCTTGTGTCCTTCCCCTCTCCTTTCTGTTTTTTTGTTACATATATCTTTTGGACCTTTCTACAACCCTGGAATCATCTTCTCTTCTTACTCTATAACTGTTTTATCCCCTGTTCACCCCCTTTACATGGAAATGTTACAAGCTACAATTTTCACATGAAAGAACATGAGATTCTGGGATTTCTGAATTCAGTTCACCTCCCTTAATACATGAAATTTCCCATGTCAGTGTGTCCCAAATTATTTCCATTGTTTCTCCAGGAGAGGACAGCATCATCACCTCAGTGTATTCAACTTGTGACTAGAGAATGGCAAACAGTCACAATTCACCTGGTAGGGACCAGGTGAAAGTACCCTGAGAGGTGCAGATCCTATATCCTAAATACTTAAATGCTTTATTATTCAAATTTCAATAGATAGATCCTTGTAAACCTGAGAAGTTTAGGGGCAAATATAAAATCTCAGACCCTTGAAGTTTTCCCTTTGAAAAAGGAAAGTACAATGGGAGCTAGTTCCCTGCTTATGGATTACTCCTCTGTTTCTCCAACTCCTCACTTCCTTGTGAACACACTGTGCATATCCACACTTACATGCAAGGGGGTGGCTAGCTGTCAGTACTCATGCATGTGGCTGCTCTTTAACTGATTTCATACTTAGTGTTATTAACACCGGGAATGGAATCATCTGGATGCAGATTTGGGTCATTTGGAAAGAAGTTTCAGTAGCTCAAATGCCAAAGACATGTTTTAGAAAGAGGAGGTCTTGGATGCTGGTGGACATGTTCCTTGGATTTGTAGTTATTTTTTATTCCTTGGGGATGAAGCTTTCAGAGAAGAATCAGAGTATGTACCTTAGACACCCAACCATACTTAGAGATGACCTGTGCCTGTCTATAATTTGAGGACAGTTTAAATAAGGAACATATTTTTTGTCAGATATCAGGATAACACAAATGAAATTATATTACATTATCATTTCTGAATTTTAAGTATTTGTTAATTATAGTATTGTACCACTTATTACCACTATATTGTTTCTCCTGCCATCATAGTATTATTAACACTGTCATAAATAAATTCAGTACACCGGCAATTTAATACTACTGTTATATTAATCAGCATAGCAATAGTGATTTTTCAATTAATTTGCATATTGTATATATACATCCCTGAGGAATACATAAGATAGGTACTTAATGTTTAACTCTTTATTACTCATCTTTTATCCTCACCTTTGCCGTGAGCGTCAAATTGTTCATCCTGAATAAAGGCCATTGAGTGAAAGTTACAAGGTGGATAGCCTTGAAATGAGACACATTCACCTATGTTCCAATAACAGAATTTAATTCACTTTTTGTTGGCCTAGTGAGAAAACACCATAGCTTCTAGAAAGAGTTTTTTTTTTTCTTTTTAATATCAGGGCTGAATTTGGTTACGGCACATCATAGAGTGGGCAGACTCAGTATACAGGACATTATACAAAATAGACTTCACATATAACAGGAAATTATTTTGATCTCATTGTTTGAATGACTTCTCCATATAGTAAGTTGATGAGACAGATTTTTGAATGACATTAGAAAACTTCAAAAAGTCAATGAAATTACATAACCCCAAAAGTTGGACTCATAGAATCTAAATGCAGCCTTCCTCTCATTGGGATTCATCGATTACATTTTTCTTAACAGGAGAATATTTGTTTTTATTTAGTAAGATTACCTGAATCATCAATGTTGTAAATAATTGAAATATTTCTTTAGCCCAAAGTGGATGGATGGCTTTGTTCTAAAATGGAATTATGTGGCTTTGCTAGCAAACTTACATTATTTCTCCCTAGCATTTAATCTCTAAATAAATAGAGACAGATGTGTAATGAAAAATGGATGATTTCCCATTGAATCAATGTGACAAAGAGATAAATGAATAGAATTCAATTTGTGTAGGTTATAGAATAGGAGGGACTTCAAATAAGGAAAGCAAATGAAGAGATTATAATAATTTGTTTTAATTCCATGAATTTATGCTTCTATGACTCATTTGGGCTTGTTTCACTATAGGAAATGCAAGATTACAAAACTTTATTCAGACAATGAGGACATATTGGATACTATCAAAAGAAAATCTTCCATTTTAAATATCATGTATAAATTCATTGGCAACTCGAGTAAACTAATATGCATGCACAAACCTCAGCACTAAAGAAGAGACAAAAACAACCTATTTTAAGATAAAAGAAAAAGCTACATTACAGCTCTGTTTAATTAAACTATCAGAAATTTGTAACATTTCTTAGTATTTGATGTAAGTAAGGAAGAGAACTGGACATGTTGGAAGACACAATTGCATCCAAATTCTTTGCTTAATTTGTAATCTTCCACGGAGATTATCTGAATAAGGTATAATAAAAATATAGAGGCATATGTGGGGTGAAGTTATAATATAATGGTTAAGATGCAGAATTGATACTTCTGAAGTTAATGACCAGGCTCCATCATGAGGGCAATAAGGAGGAAATAGAACAGTATATTAAAGGCTAGCATATTAAATGAGCCATCCATCAGGATAGTTACCAATTCTGCTATATATATGAGAAATAACTCCAAGGCTCAGGGAACTTTTTGGAAAAGCAAGCTGAAAGAATGTAAGAAGCATCTAGTGGGAAAGAGTACTGGAAGTCATTGTCTTCCAAAAGGGACTGTTGGTACAGTCATGACGTCACAGTGATTATAGATCACCCCACTGAGGAGGACCCTCAGGAGAATGGGGATGGGGGAAGGGTTAAAAGAGGGTAACCTGATGGGACTAAGACTGACTTTCAGGATGTTCCCATATTAAAGTTCCCAACAAAATTATTTATTTTAAAAAATGCCAATGCTAAAGTTCAAATCAAATGAACCTAATTTGTCTCTTTTAATAAAATATATTTGTGAGTGTGGCAGAAAGAGAGTGAGTATGGGTGTGTCAGGGCCTCCTGCTACTGCACAAAACTCCAGACACATGCACTGCTCTGTGAATCTGTATTCCTGTGGGTATTGAGGAATCTAACAAGGGCTGTCAGGCTTTTAGGCTTTTCAAGAAAATGCCTTTGACCACTAAGCATCCCCCTAGCACTGTTTTGGCTCTTTCTTAGTGTGATACATGAAATTTTATTTGTATTTGAAAATTCCTAGGAGGCAATGTTAAGCAGCATTGACTACGAAATGAAATAGAATTGGTAGAAGACTCACACGTAGAGGTTTCAACGTCTTTAAATAAATAGAAAATACAGGTGTTATTCAATGCATCATTGTGTTAGTCAGGGTTCTCTAGAGGAAACAGAGTTGATAGAATGGATTGTAGGTAGTAAAAAGAGGAATTTATTGGGGTAGCTTATGACAGTCCAACAACAGCAGTATGGAGACCCACAGGGTGAAATTCAGACCACATGGCTGGAGGCCTCAACAGTCCCAATCCAGCCCTGAAGGGCTGAAGGCTCCCTGGGGAGCTGCTGTTCTTCAGTCCATGATGGAAGTCCTAGGACACTGGGTTCCCAGGTGGGGAAAGGGTAGGAGACAGGATGTAAGTGCAAGTAATGATAAGCACCAGCAGTACAGGAAGAAGGTAGTGAGCTTCCCTTCCCCTTAAGCTTCCTTAGAACTAGTCCCCTTCTGAAAGTCCCACCCACTCTGGGGGAAGGGCTCACTCTGGAGGAGGGACCTCCTGCCTTTTGTAAATCCTTTCTGCAGGCAATCTCAGAGGCCCACCCAAGATTATAATAGAGATTATTGTGGATTTTTAAAGAAGGTCAAGTTGACAATAAACTTAATCATTTAAGTTAAGACATTGGGGCAATGAACCTGGTATCTACAAAATCTCATATACGATGATTGCAACCATGTAATTGTAAATACATACTGATGAAACTGCAATGGAAATCAATTCAATTTTCTATGTAAAATCATAAATATTTTTGGAACTATGAGCTTAGGCACAGTGCTTTATTTCCTTCATCATAATCCCAGTGGTTCTTTAATAAATGTCTTTGAAAATATTTGATATATTACTTTTAAAAAATAGAAATTGGCTTACCAGCATGAGACAACCCTGCCTTTAACTTTTGATCAGAAAATCTTTGTAACCAAACCTAAGGAAAAAGAGCAAAGCTCACAGTGTCTCTGTAGGAAATGATCTCATTTTCTCAGGCAGAGGTTGGTCAGGCTGCCTGCTTCTCTTCTCTTTAAGAACTGCTGGTGAAGCCCTCACATCTGCTCATTAGACCAAGTCTGCTCCCCAGTCCCTCTCTTCTTCCATATCCAGTCCTTTTGATACTTAGGGTGGATTTTAATGAGCAAATGTGAGTGTTTGACAAACCACCACCGTCCTGTGCCCAGGACAATTATGGTTAAGGTAGGCAAGTCAAGGCAGAAAGCTATATTAGAAGGTCATGGAATTTGGGTGCATATAAACATGGGTTCAAGTGTAACTATCTCAAAATGCACAATAATCAACATCACCTGCATCACTTGTAGACCCTGTATGATATAACTCACTTAGTTTCTTTAATGTGTGTTTTCCAGGCTCTGAAACAGAGGCTCCATGATAAAAAGAACGTTTCAACCTCTCATTCACTATGACACCCCCAATGTTTAAAATGCCTCACTGAAAGGTCATAGAAAATACTCAAAACCTGATTAATGAGGAGATTTTTAACTAGTATCCTAGTGACATGTATTCCCTTGGTTGCTTGTTTAAGGTTCTAGTCCATAAATTGCAGAAATTGGATTTGAACACTAGTTTTATCCGAGTCCAAATTCCATGTGTGTCTTCTTTTGAAAGCTGCAGGGCAGGCATCTATCTTTACGCCTTTGTTAGGTACCTACCTCTCCCTCTGCCTGAGAGGCTTCTGGAGATAACAGAATGGCAGTTCCTGCAGCTCTTCACTAAGTGCCTGAGTACTTACTACGGACATAACTGCTGCAGTGTATGAATCAGTGCTTTTTATTTTTTGTTCTGTGAGATGGAAAAGTACTGGAGGTTTTTGAGCTAAGAATAACATTACCGAGCTTGAGCTTTAACAGAAGCACTCTAGTTAAACTATTGTGACTGGCCCTAAAGCAGAAATCTGTTGAAGACATACTTGGAATTGCTGGGTTAATTCAGGAGAAAGGAAATGGTGGCTTGAAGAAGAGTCCACAAGAGTCCTTGAATCAGTGTGAAGAGGCGAAGGATGAGTATTTGTTGACTTTCTAGCCAATGGGTTTTAATGTAGGAATAAATTTATTATAAAAATGAAGAAAGCATCCTGGGAAAGATTGGTTTGCTTTCCACCATTCCCTCTATGCTACAGCACAAAATGGGAACAGGACCATTTTCATGGAAAAGTGTATGTTTTTTTTTTTTGCCATATTAGTTCATTGCACAATAAGTTTACCATGTGTAAACTCACTTATTTTCTGTTTTTCTCATAGGGAATAAGAACATATTCTAGGATTATGTTAGTTCTTTGGTTAGATATGGAAGATTTTTAATCACTCTTTAAACTGAATGCCTAGTACACCTTCTAGTACATAAGCCTCTAGACTTGTGCCTCATTATAAATGTTTAAATAATTATTGATTTCTCCCTCTTTGGACATATAAAAGTTTGCCGTTCAGAGTTCTTCCCATTTTTCTACCTTATACTTGAATTCCAATTTTATGACATTTCTTTGAGGTAGACAATATTATCATTAGCAGTTTGTAAACCAGCTTTAGCAAAGCCACCCAATATAGCAGGCTAACAAGCAATAAAATTATGAAGTGAATCGTGGTACTCAACAGTATATAAATAATGTGTGATGATTTAAATGTTTGCTTAATTTAAAAAATGTATTTTTCTCAATCTCAACACATAGAACTTATTTTTATGTCTATTTCTGCTTCTTAATCTCACTTATTTATCTCCTTATATTCCAAGCTCGTATGAGATGGAGCTCTAATCTCTGATATGAGGTACAAGAGTAACGTGAAGTTATACTGTACTTGCGGTCAAATATGTTTAGAAATATCTCTATCTTTCAGTCCTGGTAACAGTATAGAGCTGTGTGTCTAGACCCATTTTCTGTTGTTATAATTAAATAATAGATGAGTAACTCACAAATACAAAGAGCTTGTGTGGGAAGCGGGAAAACCCAAGAGCATGGTGCCAGCATCTGCTCTGTATGTAGAAAGAATCTTCCTGCTGGATATTGGAATGTGGAAGACATCATGTAGCAATGCATATCCGGTATACAAGAGTGGGTTTCTCTTTCCTTGCTTTCAAAATCATCAATGCAACCAAGATGTTCCCAACCTCATGACCACACTTAATACTGACCCTCCCAAAGCCCTCATGTGCAGATGACATTAATGTTTGATTTTGAGGGTTTACCTGAATATGGACTTCAGAGTAGATAAGCATAGAGATCATAACATCCAGCATACTTAGACACAATACCCTCCATAATATCAGGACTCTCATCTATAATGTGTATGCCATAGAACTAACCATATTATTAATAATTTGACAAATAAATACCTAGAAGAACTCATCGAACATATAGAGTGTCCACATACTAGAGAGAGGTCCTATAGGGTTCAATCCCTGTCAGTGCTTAGTACATAGGGTGCTGAGCACATAATAAAATCTAAATTTTACAGTCATTTAGGTTGGTCTGGCTTTTCTACCATGAGTGGTTTGGAAATCAGCTGATGCATAGGACTGAGATGATACTTGGTCTTAAGGCAGCAACATTGCTGGCACTCACTGTATTGTATTCTACATTGGACTTCTCTTAGCTCTTGGTCTGCAGTGGGTCAAACCTATAGTTACCAGATTAATTTTCTTTCCAAATGTGCATTCTAAAGAAAACTAGAAAAGAACTGATAGTAATTCAGTTTGGGTTCTGTCATTTGCGCAGAGACTGAATAGAGAATAACTAGCTGCATTACAGAACATGTCACAGTCTGGAGACAGTCAAATTTCACAAGGATAAAGTGAAATTTATTGCAATGAACCAAATTATTTGATAGACATGATTGGCTCCATTAAAGCTGAATAGCTTTTGGATTGTCTGGAAATTACAAGTGTCTGAGGTTTATGGACTTTAAGAGCAAAAAGTAGGATGGTCCTTGTTTTCTGCTGAGTGTGGAAAATCCCAAGGAGTGAAAGGAGGCAGCATTTACCTCAGTTTATTTCAGCTGCCATACAAAAGAGTCAAACTCAGTGAATTACTTTTTCCAATTCATGATAATTTTTAATAAAATATGATGAATATATCATGTCATCAATTAAAAGCATAAATTAAGCCAGAATGTTTTAACCGTGTTTTCTCTAAAATAGATTAATTGCCTGTGATTTTGAACACTTTGTTTCCAGAATGTCCAAAATATCTAGATTGTATAGTTTTGAAAATAAATTTTATCAAGAGTTTTGATTAAACAGAAAATAAGATGGGTCTGATTTTCAGAAAAAAATAGTACATTCAATTTGTTTTTCCTTATAACAACATTCATGGTTATGTGGCTATTTTCAGTAGACCTTCCTAATATTAAAATAACAAAGTTCCCAATTTGTCAAACTGAATCACATAGAGTAGTTATTTTAATTTAAAACACATTAGTCATTAATGGCTTTGGTTACTAGAAAACAGTTCTGTACATCAGTGGAAATTTATTAAACTAGGAATCATCCAATGAAACTAATTCAGCAATTCAGTTTTAAGGACAAGTTTAACTACACTGGATATCTGAATAATATTGATTAAAATACATACATAGAAGCTAATATAAATGAGAACTGAAATAAATACAAATTTAAATATAAACAAAAAATTCTCTGGAGATTCAGTTCTTATATAAATAATAGTATGTATCTTTCTAAAGTATTCATGAAAAAAATTTGATCTGAGGGAATTAGTCTGTAAAAAGTTAAGAGTTAAAATCAAATTAAAGGAGCATGTGACACAAGTCACATAAAAAGAACATATTGGGTTAGAGAGATGGCTCAGCACTTAAGGAACTTGACTGCAAAGCCTAAGAACCCAAGTTGAAATCCCCTGTACCCACTAAAGCTACCTGAAGATGCCCAAAGTGGCACATTCATCTGGAGTTCATTGGTAGTGGCTAGAGGCCCTGGCATGTCCATTATCTGTCTCTCTCTCTGACAAATAAATAAAAATATTTTAAAAAGAAACTATCTCATGTGTATATTTACTTTTATGTGCCAATTCCCTGAGATCATTCTCCAATACTCAAGCAATTGAATATCTAAAATCATGCAACAATTACAACCCATGGGTAGATGTATCAACGGACAAGTTTTGGGGTTTTTCTGTTGCTGGGGAATCAAAGGACAAGGAATAACACAAGGAGGATACTACAGAGATGGACAGTCCATATGTGCATGAAAAGTAATTTCAAAATATTGAATGACTCATGAGGTATCCAGGAGTGGAGAACATTGTAAGGAGACTTTTCTTCAGATTTGAATCATTGTTACAAAGAGTTATGTGGAAAATACTCAGTAAGTTTTTAAAAAAATATTTTATTTATTCATTTTTCAAGGAGAGAGAGAGAGAGAGAGAGAGAGAGAGAGAGAGAGAGAGAGAGAGAGAGAGAGAGAATGTACCAGGGCCACCACCTTGTGGGTCTGGCTTATGTGGGTTCTGGGGAATTGAACCCAGGGCCTTAGGCACTGGAGACAAGTGCCTTAACAGCTGAGCCATCTCTCCAGCTCTCATTTAGTAAGTTTTAAACCAGAATGTGTAAGTTATATTTTTATTGCATGTATTTATTGTATGAAGGATGAGTTTCAAGTATATGATGTACTATGGCCATATTCATCCCTCATTATTCCTCCTTGCCCAATTCTCTACTGCTCTCTCTCTCTTTCGCTCTTCAGTCTTGCATTTTGTAGATGGATAGATGATAGAGAGATGACCAATATATAGCTATAAATGATTTGATGGTATCTGTATAAAATCTCGGACCTACATATTGTTTAAAATAGCACATATGTGGGTTTTTTTTTGGTCTGGCTAATTTTGTCTTATATTATAATCTCCAGTTGTGTCCATTTTCTTACAAATGACATACTTTAAGTTTTATAAATGTATAAAATTCCATTGTGTAATGCACTCCACATTTTCTTTATCCATTGAGCTTTTGACCAACTAGCCTGGTTTCTACTTTTGTGGATTTTGAATAGTGCTGCAATAAACAGATTTCAGGTATTCCTGAAATATCCTGACTGATTCCTTTGGGTATATCTGCAAGAGTGGTCTAGCTAAATCATATGGAAGTGATGAATAATTTGCATTCTTACAAGCAGTGTATAAGCTGTTCCCTGTCCTCACCACTATTTGTTGCTTTCTTAAAAATAAACATTCTGACTGGAGGTAACACCCATTCTTATTTTATTGCATGAACATTGAGAGGGATAAAGCCTGTGAAGTAGGCCTACAAGGTAAATGTGATAAGCAACTAAAAAAAGTTTTTAAAAATTTTGCCTTCTGCTTCTTTACTGTAATAACATTGGTGGAATAAAAGAACAATAATGGTGTATTGTATTCCTAGACATTAATTACTAAAGATAAGAATGGAAAAAAGAGAATACAGATTATTAAAACACTAGCAACTATAGAAAGAAAAGAAGGTAGAAAGAGCACAAACCATAGTGAATATGAGAATACAAGATGGTGTCATTTAAGGTGGAGTGGATTCAAGATGGTGTCAGTTAAGGTGGAGTGACAAGTAGGCAAAGAAATTCAATCAAATAACCTAGAAATCCCAGCAATAAGAAGGCTGAGGCAGGGAATATCAAAAGTGAATGTAAGCCCTGTAGGAGAACACCTCTCTGTAGTAATATAGTGTATATTTTCTTTGGCTAACTCTTCCTCTTAAACCTGGAGAGGGTTGTAGTTGGGTACTGGGCTTGAGCAGCAAGTAATCTGTCCACTGGGCTATATAGCTCAAGGTATATAGTGTATATTTATTCTGCATAAATTATACACATATTATTATTTTAAAAATTCAATTGTCAACTGGGTGTGGTGAAACACACCTTTAATCCCAGAAAGTGGCAGGCAGAGGTAGGAGGCTTGCTGTGAGTTTGAGGTTAGCCTGAGACTACATAGTGAATTACAGGTCAGTCTGGGCTAGGGAGAGAACCTACTTCAAAAACAAAACAAAACAAAACAAAACCAAAATTCAAATGTCATGTTATCTGTTCAAAATATTTTTTAGGACCTATCATAAATGTTCTAAAAGTTTACATATCTTTACTTAAGATAGTACTATTCAATGGAAGAAGTCCATGATTGGGGTTCATACAGAGTGGAATAAAGTCATTAAACCATAGGTCAGCTGAATGGTAACATTGCACTTGAGGAAAGAGCTTGTGTATTTTGTCTATTCAAGCATACTTTTTTTTTTTAGATGAAAGGTGCTATTTGAGGCAGGTGTAAGTGGAGAATTGGAGCAGTGAGGATGGGAGATGAAATAATAATACCTCAGCGGAAAGTGATTCTTGGCAGAGAAGGTAAGAACAGGCAGAGGCCCCCAGAGAGCTCTGTGTTCTGCAGATCAGTGTTGTAGCACTTCAGGTCTCTGCATTGTGGATTGTCGTGTGTATTTCATCATTACCTGATGATTGAATTTAAAATGTCCCTTTATCTGCAGCTGGTGGCAGTCAGGGAAGGGGGTGGTGCTCTGGGAGGTGTATCCTTGAAGAAGGAGGTTGCTGCTGAGGGTGGACCTGGAGGTCTACCAGTCCCTCCCACTCTGTGTTCATAGATAGTTCCCTCAGACTCTTGCCTTGCTGCTGTTGTAACAGGATGTGAGTCCCTAGCGGACTGCTCCACCATGCTTTCCCTGCCATGATGAAACTTCACCTCCATCCTTTCAGCCAAATATACCCTTTCCTCCCATAAGCTGCTCTGATCAAGTGTTTGGTTCTATCAACCAGAAGGTAACTGCTACAGTACCCAGGCCTATTCTCACATTCTAGCAAGTCACTAAAGTGATGGGCCTTTGTGATCAAGTAACAAATTAGAACGAGTCAGCAATGTGTAGAGTTGAAATAAAGAAGGCACAAGGGTTCAGATGCTGAAGGCATAAAAATCAAAACTTCTCCATAACTGGAATCTATTTTCCTTAAAACTATCCTATCCCCCTGCCACATGATTTGAATTTCATTGCCAAAGATCCCTATTTGTTCTGAGATTTCATTTTCAGTTCCTCAATCCCTTCATCATCACAGCGATGCATTTCTAATTAAATGTTATTTCCTTTTGTGGTATCTTAGCTCTCTATTCTGAGGAAATCCAGATCAGTTTTTGTTTTTCATTTTATATAATGAGCAAGGGGCACATGATAATATTCATTACTTTCTTGGACAATTGAAAATTAATTTCTGACTTTTAAAGAAAGTCAGAACTAGTACCGCAAATGATCACCTTAATTAAAATAAGGAAATTACTGTGGGTTTGTATTGATTCACTCTTACATTGACTTCTTCTACATAGTAACATTCACACATGAATACTTGTAAATGTTCATAAATATTACCAAAAGAGATATTTTCCTTAAAATCACAAACTTTATTGAAGTAACCTGCTCTCCTCCATAACGTAGTGTTAGCTCTCTTTCCATTATAATTTAGACTTCTGGTACAGTGAAATAAAAATCTTGGGAGTGGTTATTTTGCTTAACTGTATCTTTATTAGATGTTTGCCATAGCCTTTAATGTTCAGCTGTCCATGGTTAGTACGACTAATTACTGTCCTTATCTGAAGAAATATGTTGCTCAGAAAGATAGAGCATTCTTTTGAAATATAAATCGAATAGAATGAAAGTTGTTTATTAATGAACAGCTGCTTTAAAATAGACATAAAGTGAGTTAAGAGTCATTCTGTGCTAGATTCATTAAAGAGCACCCCAAGGTTATTGGGCTTCCAACAGAGCTGTGGGTATGTAAGAGGAGATGACCACCAAAGTTGTTTTGGGAGATATTAAAAGAGATCTCACCCAGGAGGTAGAGGTAGGAGGATCGCGTGGGTTCGACGCCACCCTGAGACTTCATAGTGAATTCCAGGTCAGCCTGAGCCAGAGAGAGACCAAAATCAATAAATATATAATAATGTGAAAATGTAACTCTTTCAATAAAAATACTATTGCTCATCTTACTAGTCAAATTCTACACTATAAGAAAACATTTTGGGAAAGCAACTGAAAGCCAAAAGATTTATGTTGTCTCATATTTTCATAATATGAATTTCAATGAGTGATCCTTGTGTTCCTATTTGAAAGTTTGTAGTCTTACATAAGTTTGGGACAGGTAACATACTTTTCCTCAACTGAGCATCACACATGTATCATGTATTAGAAAATTTAAAGAAAAATGTTGTAGGTATAGTATTTGCTAAAGGTATGTTTTAATGTACTTTTTATATTCATTGACAGAATTAAAATATTTTTTTCATAATTTCCAATATCTACAATAGGTAAAAATAAAGCAAAACTCCCACTCAGTTCCATCATGATGTCTCAGTTGTTAATGCATTTAGCACTTGGACGGATGTGAAGATAAATGGCTCTCCTGGTGTCTACATTCAGCACCTCTTCTTAGGCTGGAAGCAGACGTTCTTCAGACATAAAAATGATGGATGCGATCCAAATCCTGAGAGCTGCTATCTTAGCATAGAACTCAGAAATATGTGCTTGCCCGCTGAAACAGCCTGCCTAATATACCATGGAAACTCTCTGTGCATAGATGTGTAGTCATTTAATCCACCCTGGGCCTAAGTCCCATTATCCTGCCTTGGATAGCATCACCTTCAGGTACTTACAGGTCTCCAGACAACAAGCTGAAGAAGATAAAAAGACAAGGTGAACTTGTATTTGCCCTCTCATTAAATTTTGCAAGCTGCTATGTTTAAGTTTCTCTTTTATGGATCACTTAGACAACTATTAACCTTTAAAAATACATTAGCATTTTTATTTCAGACTTTCAGGTAGACACAGCCTAAAATAGAAATAAATGATGGTTGGAAGTTCTGACTTACAAATTGATATTCATATGCTTAAAGCATGTCACACCTACTACCACATTAATGGGATACTGCATATAATCTGGCCATTCTAGTTTCCTGGGAATGCTAGCTTTGCCTTTTACGGTAGTAAAAAAACTACAGTATAGTGTTAATAAACATAAGGAGGTTTGTTGAAGTAAAGTGATAGAGAAGAATTACTGATGTTGTCTTTTATGTTGAAACCTGATACAGAGTTAAATGAGCAGATCAGGACTCCTTTAAAAGTAGTACAGTTGAATCTACTTGTTTTATGAGATAAAAATTAAATATATTCTATTAAAGCTTTGAAACTTTTATTTTTAATTTGCATTGTCTAGAAACTATATTTCCAATCATGGATTCACTTTGTAGATAGTCACAAAATGTAAAATACTATGTATTTCATATTAACATCATTTAAGTAACATTCAAACATTGTTTCTGTCATACTTCTGAAAATATATATAATATTGATTTTATGACATTTTTAAAATGCATAAATATGATTCTTAAAGATATAACATGGCCTAATGACCATTTGCTTTATGTTTGAAGAATCTGTCAATTAAGGGTTTGGAAACTAAAAGAGTCATTCATGAGATGCAAAAGATTGTCCTTACAGATTTTTGAAATACTTCGTTAAGAAGCCACAGCCAATCAGGATAAGTGCAGATGGAACAAAATTAATGGAGTTGCCTTGTATCCTTTCCCCCAGAACATCCATGTGGTTTATAATGGGCATTAAAAGCAACTTCAGATTTAAATACAGAATCTCTAAACATGCCTGCTTATCTGCAATTAACTTGTTTTCCTATATGATTGGGAAACCATGCTGACAGAAATAATGTCTGGAGAGGCTAACCTTTCCATTGTCTTTTGATTGAGAAAAGAGAGATGAAATACAACAGTATTATTTCCTGTTTCATTCATTAGCAGATGAACACCAAAGACTTGCTTAGGTATCGTGGAGAGGAAAAGGGTTAATAACAATACACAGTGATGGATACATTTTATGTTTGCTCAAACTTAAGCTCTTCAAGTGAAATTCTCCTAGGAAATTTAATGGCAAGATTTGAGACATTGATCTAACATGATTGAAGCAAAGAAAGATGGAGTGAAAGGGACTTCCAAGTCATATGTAGGTGGGAAATAACCAATTCAAAAGTGAAGAAATGTGAAGAAATTTAAACTAGTTCTTTCTTCCAAGAAATGTTTGGAGGTGAAAGGAGCTTGTGCAATTGTTTTATATTCTGTAAGGGATCCTCTATTATAAAAGACGAATCCAAAAGAGCAGTGTTTTTTTTTTCTTCCTAGATGTACTGTAAGGCGAAGGAGGGAGCTTTCTACCACTCTATCAGACACTTGTGCATCCAACTTCAGGCAAGATTCGGCAATATTGTGGTTTAAAGATAGCTGCAGCTATTTCAGCTTTGAAAGACAAGGGATGACTATGGTGTGCTGAGAAATAATAAAATCTGGAAATGTATACAATAATGATGTGTTATCATTGGTGGAAAAGGATGGATGTGATATTTTTGGGTCACCACAGGAGACAGTTAAATTTATTCTTCAAACCAAAAGACTGAACTATTATTTAATTTAGGAAATTGATACTAGTTTCCAGCAATGATATCTCCTAATTTATTAAATGAACTTAAAAGAGAATCTAAATCACCAGAATCTATTCAAATTCAATTGAAAATACAATTTTCAGGGTTGGCAAGATGGCACAGTGGTTAAACACATTTGCTTACAAAGCCTGCTGACCCATGTTTACCACCCCAGTCCCAATTACCCAGGATGCAATGACACATCCTTCTGTGTACTCTCAAGTCTAACACACACACACACACACACACACACACACACACACACATTCCTATCATAATGAATACAATGAAAATATTATGACGTTCAGGGAACCATGCTGAAGCCCAAAACATTCAAGTTCATTACATATAAAGCTTTTCTGGATATTTTCATTTCACAATTTGTTTACCCACCAAATTAGGAATGTTATACCAAGGTTCTTATATTTAAATTCTCTGATTTATTCTTTATCTTTAAAATAATATCTAGCACATGCATACTTTTACAATTAATTTTTTTAAAATTTTACAAAATGTAAGTAATAAATATTATTATGATCAGCATCAAAATTTAAAATTTATGGGGGGCTGGAGAGATGGCTCAGTAGTTAAGGCAGTTCATTCCAGAGCTTAAGGACCTGGGTTCAATTCTCCAGCACGACGTAAGCCAGATGCACAAAGTGGTGCATATATGTGGAGTTCATTTGCAGTGGCTAGAGACCCTGGTGTGCTCATATTAACTCATTCACTCTTTCTCTCTCTCTCTCTTTCTCTCTCTCTCCCTGTATCTCCCTGCTTACAAATGAATAAATAAAATATTTTCAAAAATTATGTTAATATTCTAGAGTAGTCGTGATTATTATTGCATTATTTTAAGCACTTTATGAAATATTGATGGAATCTGCCAAACAAGCAAATGAGCTAAATATGACTTTTAAATACAGCACTATAGATAAGCTCTTCAATATCATACACCTAGTGAAAGTTTGCGAGTACTAAAAGCCCAATATCCTTGAGGTCTTGTTCATAGTAGCTTGTTAATATTTCATATCTAGTTCTTTCCAGAGTTAATTTTATATATTTTCTGTCACTAATTGTTCAGTGTATATCCACTGATTGATATAAATGGTTTTATTTTGTTTGCTTCTATATGAGGATATCTCCTTGATTTTCTTTCATTAACTCCATTGCATGTGGACAACCATGTAAACAAACCCATGTTAAGCTATGAAACTTTGTCACAATGTGAATATTAGTTAACCCAATACATGAGCCAGGGCAGGGGAAGAGCACGCTTCAGTTAGGTTAGTCCTTACTGGGAAAGTCAATTATTCCATTCAGTTCTCAGCAATGTTCTGTGACAGTCATGATTCAACCTTGTGCTCAAGTTATACTTCTGTCCTATGAGGCAGGAAATGGTAACTTGAATCTTTACATATTTATTTGTTTAATGAGTAGCTTGAGAGTCATAGCAGAGTACAATAAATCCTACATTTCATTAATTAAGAAAAAAATGGATATACTATACAATGTGAAACCCTCTGTGTCAGTTGGGTTTCCATTTTTTCCTTTATTTCCATATTTATTGTCAATAATTATATACATTACATGAGCAAGTCTCATGATGGTACCCTTATTTCCCTCCTCCCTATCCCCAGCCCACTGGAGGCCCTCCTCAGTGGGCTTGCTCGATCAGTCCATGGGATG
>PVHP010018885.1:0-32538 GCA_004024765.1 Zapus hudsonius
AGAAAAGAAACAAAGGAGAAAGGAAGGAAGGAGGGATGAAAGAAAGAAAGAGAGAGAAAGAAAGAGAAAGAGAGAGAGAAATTTGGCATGTGGGCATAGTGGCACAGGTATGTAATCCCAGCAAGTGAGAGACTGAGGCAGGAAGACATGGAGTATGAAGCCAGCCTGGGCAACACAGTGAGTTTGAGGCCAGCTTGAAATAAATTCTATCTCAATAATAATAAAAGAAAAAGATAGATAGTTACACATAGACAGATAGATAGACAGACAGATAGATGATAGAAGAAATCTGGCAGAAAGCAAGCTGAGATGTTGGCGAGCTTTGATTCCATTTTTCTTGAATCATCTGAAGCTTTTCTGTCAGAGCATCTTTTGCCCCTATAGCTAGAATGAAGTGGTACTTGGTGCACATTTAAGAATAAACTTGTTGGGCTTGGAATAGCTCAGTGGCACAGTGCTCACCTAACACGTGTGAGCCCTAGGTTCAATTCCCAGCACTAGAATAAATAAATAAATAAATATGTTTTTTTAAAAAAACTATTAAAATAGTCTCTGAATTAGCTTCCACAGAGAAATAGTATTCATTAAAGAATAAGAAAGGTAGGGCTGGGGAGAGAGCCAGTGATTAAAGAATTTGCCACGAATGCATGAACACCGGAGCTTGGTCCCCAGCACCCTCATAAATGTGAGTTGGCTGTGACAGTTCTTTGGTAATCTCAGCCCTCAGGATGAACAGAGAGGGGATCCTCGTGACAAGTCTAGCTGAATCACTGAGCCCTGAGTTCAAGTGAGAGACCCTGTCTCGGTAAATAAGGTAAAGAGTGATCAGTAAGACACTCCTTGTCAACCTAGCGAGCACATGTACTCACATGCATGCACACCTACACACAGGCAAACACATACATATACACACACACAAACCAGTAATATAATTGTGCCTGTTTGTAGATTATATATGTGTGTGTGTATTATTAAAACTCAACAGTAACCACCACACTTATTTAGAATTTAGGCCAATAAGAGTTTTTTTTACAATTTGCAAACCACAAAGCCACGGGGAATACCAGTAATCCCACTGAGGAGAGCCCTCCGTGGAGTAGGAGCAGGAAGGAGGGAAATGGTGGTACCAACACATGATGTGTCCATACAAAGTTTCTACTTAATAAAGACAAAAAATAATTGAAACAAAGAGTTTCTTCAGAGAAAACAATTCCATCCATTTGTTTAGGACAACCAACATAAGTTGAAATTAACAAGCAGACTGACTTCAGTTGATTTCATTATTTTTTTAAATTGTCTAGTCATTGTACTCCTTATTATGTCCACCCAAGGCAATCTCCACTACCATCCCCCCTTGGGTAGGTCAAGGCCGATAGGAAACTAAGAAAGTTCTACAATAAGATGGATACAAACTCACTGAAGAGAGAAGAGAGCTACAGTAGACAGATGCACACATATTTAAATTCCACCTCCCTCTCAAGAATAGCACAGTGCTGCAAAGAAATCTCCTCTTTAAGTGCGATTGAAGTCACAGATGTGACAACTCTATAAAAATTATAAACCTAAAAACGGTGCACAGAGCTGGGCATCGTGGTGCACACCTGTAGTCCCAGCACCTGGGAGGTGCAGACTGGGAAATCCAGAGTCCAAAGTCATCCTCCAGTACACAGCCAGTTTGAGGCCAGTCTGGGCTATCTGAAACCCCTGACTCAAAAAAAAGCAAAAGCAAAACAAAAAAGTGCATAGTTCTTGGTTTGTATTTACAGTACCACTTCACTGACACTATGAATGGAATGATTTGTTCCTATTTTATTCAAGAAGATCCAGAGGGATAAGGAAGTCGCCCTGTTCGTTAGCAGAAGCTACAAATAGAAATCACCCTGTTGGCAGGTTAAGGTCACAGAATTAAATCCAGTCACACCTGCTGTCACCTTGGCGATCTCTTCCTAACTCCAGAAGACTAAGCTGCACATTTGTGACCCAGAAAACAGCAGACCAGACAGTATGGTCATGGGAAACCTGCCATCTGCTGGCAGATAAGAAGCAGCATGTTCTCATTGATTACTAGGCGTTTTATATGTGATTGAAGATTATTTTATCTTATAATAAAGAAAAACTGGAAGAAAAAAAAGAAGCAGCATGTTATTTGTCCTCAATGACTATCGGAGTCTGGCTGACATGCAAAGTGATGCTGTCTGTTATTCAACTAAGTGTAAACAAAGCCATAAAATGAGATGTCAGTTGTGTGAGTCCCTAATGTTTTGTATGACTCTGTTTTCTATGCAAGTACTTAATTAAATTCGACCCATTTCAACCCACCAAATGGCTGCTACCTGTGCTGAAAGGCCAGGAAAGGGAACAGGAGTAACGAACTTAACCACTGTCTCCAGTACTCCCGACCCCAATGGAGGCAGCATCAACAGAAGAGTGGCCAAACTTTACCAAAGGAAGCCAGAAGAGCAGAGGCTGGTCAGTGTCTGAAAGATCAGGGAAGGAAGAAAGAACGGGTTTAAAGGACAAAAAGGAGATCTCCAGGCTGAGGGCAGGGGGTGGCCTGCAGTATTAGAGGCACTACTGAAAATCACGTCACCTAGCCTTATCCATAAGGACTTTTAATATTGGAAACAATCTGCATCATCCTTTTTAAATTTTTTTAATTAGCTCACAGTGTGTTGGGAGTCATTATGACATCTTCAGTTTTTTAATTACACATCATTCTTAATTCAACTAGACAGCCACAAAATGTATACACTTCTCTGTACACATGAAATAGTTATGAATAAATACATTTGTGAGTAAACAACAGAGAACTTACTTTCCCTAGACATTGTGTGTGGTGGTGGTTGTTGCTGTCTTTTGGGTATTTTTATGACAGATTCACATAATACAGCCCATGCTGACTTTGAACTCACAGCATTCCTCCTGTCTCTGCCTCTCAAGTGCTGGGATTATGCCACCATTTCTGTTTTATATTTTGTCTTTACAAATAAAAACCCCTCAGCTAGATCAAGACTGCCTGCCTAGTTAAAGGCTTAGCCAGTTTCTATGCTAGGCTTAGCTGATGCCAGTAATTCTAGTATTAATCTCCACCATTAATTTCTTTTTCATAAATCACCTATCTAAACCACCCCCTTGTTTGTCCATTTATTTATTTTCCTTATTTGGGGGGGGGTTGTCCCATGTAGCCGGGGCTGGCCCAGGACATGCTATGTAGCTCAGATTGATCTTCAACCCCTGACCCTCCTCCCACTCCCAGCCAAGTGCTAGATTACAGGCATGCGCAACTACACCATGCTCTTGTTTGTCTGTTTAATAAAGCTTTTCTCTGACACAGCTATTTATCTCTCAGCTATATTGTGGAGCTTCGTTCCATCCCCCTTCGGCTTTTGCTAAATCCTAAAATAAATGCTAAAGACATGGGAAGCATAAAGATGTTTGGTTTTCAGGGCTTGGTTCTCCGGTGTATCTTCTAGGTGATTTGGGGATTCCCTGCTTCCTTGGAATTCTAGGAAGCCTCTGTTTTCTAGGTGGGCCTCTGTTTTCTAGGTAGCCAAAGATGGAAAACCGTCCAGCAGAAATGAGTCAAGGAAGAATGGAAGATAATTCAATATTTCTACATTCCACGCCAGGACTTCCTGGTGAATGCCCAGCAGAACTCAATACGCTCTATTGACAGAACCCAAAGAAAGTGCCTTTCCAACATTCAGAGGGCATCCAAGTATTAGTACATTTTCTTAAATGTTTGTATGAAACAAAACTGGGAAGGAAATGGGGAGAGGAAAAAGTCCACACGGAAACAAAGACCCACTGAAATGCTGGGGTCAGATGGGAATCCCAGCATTGCCAGTTCTTCCTGCTGGGCTGGTTTCTCTCCATGTCTCAATAAATAAATACATAAATAAATAATAAATAGAGAAAGAAAATGGTCCACTCTGTGGTGGTCCACTGAATTGTTCCCTAGCATCAGAAAGGTTCCCCAACGACCAACTCTGCAGTTCTGGAACAAGCACTCAGAAACTGTTTTGACTATGAAGTTTCAATTCCACACTTTTCCCCCTCTCTTCTACCATCAGACTATCTGTTTATTCACTTGCAAAGTTAGTGCAGAAGTCTGGATCTTAAAGCTGACCTCCAAAGAAAAGAGACGAAAGTCACTCGCCAGCTATCAAAGAAATGAAATAAGGCTCACCTGGAATCCCAGCACTCAGGAGGCAGAGGCAGGAGAATCAGGATTGTCACAAATTCAAGCCCAGCTTTACAGCTAAAATAGTAAGAGCTTGTCTAAAAAAGGGGGGGAAAGGGAAAGGAAAAAGGAAGGTGGTGGGAAGAAGGAAGAAAGGAAGAAAAGGAAGGAAAAGAAAAAAAGCCAGCCCAGCACAGTGGTGGGTGTTTGTAATTCTAGCCCTTGGGAGGTAGAGTGAGGAGAATTAGGAGTTCAAGGTCATTCTAAGCTACATAGCAAGATTGAAGTCAAAGTGGCCTATATGACACCCTGCCTCAATAAATAAATAAATAAATAAACAAACAAGGATATTTCATACCCCATTTCCCTCTGCCTAGACTTAAAAAAAAATCTTGTCTGGGGCCTAGGACCCCTTCTCTTTATTAAAGGAGTACCTAGCCCTCCTCACATTGGTCCTAGCCTTTGTGCTATGGCTTTCTATAAACTAAGATGATCACAGATACAGTGGGGAGGACATTAATTTCTTTCTCTGTCGTGGCCTTTTTATAAACAAGTCCATTTTTCTTTACCAAATTGCTTCCTAATTTCTTCTAAAATATAGGGAAACTATGTGGTAGGTTTAATGAATCTAGTTGTCCAGTAACAATCTCTGATTGTGGCATAACTTTTTTGCTTTTTAAGGAACTTATGTAAAATTGTGGTTGGAGAAAAAGAGGCTAAGCAGTCATTTAAAACATCAGAACAGTCAAATTATGGGTTTGAACACACAGAAAGAACCTTTTGATTTAATCTGATTTTAACCTAAATTAGTTGAGGCTGCTGAAAAAAAATGAGCTATGTACTTAGAAAAATCTATTTAGTTAATATAGATACAGGAAAAAACAGTTATGGACAGAGAGCCTTTTTCATTAAAGTTATTTTTCTTTGAAGTAAAAATACTTAAGCAGAAATACTATATTTGCATAAAAATGAAATTAAATTTAAAATTATAGATTACCTCTTATAAAAGAAACATCATCAGAAAGGAGGGGTAATAGTCCCTTAAAGAAATAATACATGGAGTTGGGGAGATGGCTCAGTCAGAAAAGTGTTTGCAATGGAACAGAGGAGCCGAGTTCTGACACCCAAGACCCATGTAAATGCTGCGCCTTGAGAGGCAGAGATAGATGATCCCTAAGCAGGCAGGCAACTGATGAGCCCTAGATTCAAATGAGAGACCCTATCTCAATAAATGAGGTGAAAAGCAATCAAGGAAGACACTCAGTATACATATGCATTCACACACATAAGAACATGCATACACATGCATGCACACCACACACATACATGTGTAAAAAAAGAATAAATGCAATGATTTCACACACAGAAATAAAGCAATTACACCCACAGTTCTTATAGCAAGGAAGGCTGACTGAAATGCATTCACTTTGAAATGTCCCAATTGCTTCATAATAATTTTCAAACAATAGTGTCTTGCTTAATATTTTTAAAGCCACCTTTAACCTGATAACTATTTACACTTAAATTCTAAGGACTGAAAAAAATTCAAAGATATCAAAAAGCAGGGAGGTGATACAAAGTCAAGCTTCCAGCCAAGAGTCTTTTGATGTCATTCATACAAGCAGAAGTCAGGCCGACTTGGCCAGGTTTTAGAAACAACCATGAAGCCTTCGAGTATGAACTTGGAACTCCTCACAAAAGCTCAAGTTAAAAAGACAACAGGACTATCCCAGTTTAAAACGAAAAGAGAAGGTAACTTTTTAAAAAGTGATTTATTTTAAATTTTTCATTGAAGTTCACACATACACACATTTAAAAAAAAACAGTTCATAATCACAGCACATGGTAAATGTCACTTTAGGAAAGAAGTAACTTAGTTATTAAACAAGGAAGTGGTTTTTATGATTGAAGAGGGCCAGGTCTAGTGACATATATCTGATTACCCAGAAAAGGCAACTACAGTGAAAGATTCCATTGGTATAGGGAACATTAAAATGCCAGTATTAACATAGTATCACAAATCATGTGATGACCAAGATGTCTATACCAGTAGCAACCGTGCTTGTTCCGATGATAAGCAGCCTTGTTCCCACTGGGTTAAAAGAATGAAAATGGCTTAAGGAGTGATTTCAAGTGCATGTAAAACGTGTAACAAACTGGAAGTTGGGACATGGAAAGACTGAAAGTAGAGAAGGTAATTCACTTACCAGAAAAGGATATAAAAATAATCAACTCACTCAATGAAAACAGCAGAATTAGGTCAGCAACATGGAAAACATAACCCAGAATTAGGTCAACAATCCAGACCAGAAAGAACCCTCCTGATTCCACACAGAATTCAAGCCAGGCTCACTACTTTCTCCCCAACCAACTCGCTGGTTTTAAAAACCTGGGGAAGAGCAACATTCTGAAGGAGGCCACTTCTCCGTGAATGTTAAATGATGGCTTTTCAAAGTCCTGGTCATAGGAAATTGGCAGCTGGAAAGTGCATAAGCTGTCTGCACACAGAAGTTGTGTTTTAAGTGCTTGATCGAGAGTCAACTTTGGAAACTTCTTCCAGGTCTCCGGAAAGTCTGCAGACAGAAGTACAAAACCTAGCTGGACCCATTCCCTTCAAAACTCCAGGTCAAGCTAAGGACCCTCCATGTATTAAATGATAGCACCTTGGTGGTCCCAGCTGGTTCTGTGTAAGGCCGGCAAGAACCCTGACTCCCAACCTTTCTCTCTTAGGTTGGACCTCACTCCCCTTTCTCCAGGATGCCTGAGCCTATCGTAATGTCCCTGTGAGTCAGCTGGGGATGTGCTCCAAACAGCATCCTTTTCCCATTTTGTTCTTTATTTCATCATCCTTTCTCCATTTTTTTTCTTCTTTATTTCATTTGACAGTACTGGAAACTGAACCTTGGCCCAATGCATGCTGGGCATAGACTCTGTCACTGAGCTGGATCCCCACCCCATCTTTCCCCTGCTTTCCACAGTTCAGCTGGTCCTGGAAAATGATCTGACTATTCTCACAATGAAGTGTAGAAGACTGATGTCATCTCTCCACATTTCCACCCCGAATGCTTCAATGACACCAATCTCCATGGCCCCGTATTTTAGGCACATTGTAGAAGGAATTTAGGGGTAGATTTGAGGTGGTGGGTTGTCTTTCTGCTGCCCCATCAGTCAGTCACACCACTTGCTGGCCTTGGAAGGAAGCAGCAAATCAAACAGGGAACTTCTGTCCCACCAAAGTAGGGAGACAGGGTGCAAGAAGGAAACTGGCCTTTTTACTTATGTCAAATGCTCCGTCATCATCATTTCTACTATAGCAAACTGAGTTATGGGGCAAAGCTCTGGGGCCCTAGAAAGAAAGTTCCTTGGTGTCATGTGAACCTCCACGTCCACAGCCTGACACACATCCTATTTATTTAAGCCCGCTTCCCTTGCTTCGACTCCCTACTGCATGCATGCAGGGGCTCCATGGTCATCCTCTTAGCACTGATGACTTGATCGTGGCTCTGCACCTACGCTTTACCCACTATCCATAAAATCATTAAGAGAAGAAACATCTCACTCCTTTCACCAATGGCAGCATAGTACAAAGTGGGTCCTCAAAGTAGGCTGGCAGTTAGGTCCCTAAATCTAATCCCTGGGACTCTCCACTGCTCTCCTAACACCCGTGGTCCAGGCACCTGCCCAACTTCTAGAGCCTGGTCTGCTGCTTCTGTGTCCTTTCCCCTCCATTCTGCCCTTTCCTCGTTCACTCAAGACTCAGTTCTAACACTGTGAATCATGAAAAAATGGTCCAATGATGGAGGCTCCTGTAATTCCAATCTCCCTTCATAGGTGAAAAGCTATTATGTGGAAAAACTTTCATGAAGTAAAATGAGTTTTCACCCAGGAGTTATTAATATGGATGGTTGTTAACTTTTTTTAATATTTTATTTATTCATTTTCAAGAGACAGGGAGAGAGAGACAGAGACAGAGAGAGAGAGGAGTGCTCCAGGGCCACCACCTTGTGAGTCTGGCTTATGTGGGTCCTGGGGAATTGAACCCAGGGCCTTAGGCACTGGAGGTAGAGCCATCTCTCTAGCCCTGGATTGTTGTTAACTTTAATCATGTGTGTGTAGATACAGGCACTGACACAAGACACACAAATACGTGAATACCTATGCACACACAAACACAAAAACCTTCAAGGAATTATTGAATTTTTTAAACTTAGAAACATATAACCACTTCTTTATGTCTACATAAGACAGGAGGGTTTTTTATTATTATTATCTTTCTAGATTACCATAAAAAACAATTGGCTTCATCACAGCACCTTTGTGTGTGTGTGTAATTATACTTTGTTCTCATCAGTGCTCTCCTTGACTGTCGACAGTTCTGTCCTCTCTTCCTCCAGCTGACTCCCAGTTAGTCTCTTTGTCTGCTCTCTTACCACATATATTCCAGGACTCTCTATTTCCCACCACCTTCGAAGTCTCTTCCTCATCTCTCATGATCTCCTTTCTAGTTTTATGATCTACACACACATACACATATATGTATATGTATACATAATTTTAAATCTAGGTTTTGTATATAAGAGAAAGTTGTGGTATTTAGGGCAGGAGTTGTACAACTTTATTGATTAAATTATTTGCCTTTCAAAATAGATTAATGTTAACATTTTCCTTCTTCCATGTACAAGGTTCATCATTCAGCAGAATGTCTATTTCAGTAAAAGTCAATGAAGAACCCCAGCTCACTCTTCAGAAGTTACACAACTGTATATAGCAACAATTTTCTGCCAAATATCAGACCACAGAAGCCTGGCCTCAGTTATATGAGGCAGATGGGGTTTAAATCTATCTGGAAAATGCTTGTCTTTGATGGTTTATTAGCATAAAGGTTGACTAAGGAGACTAAATTCAAATTTGAAATGACTGTAGATTCTTACCTTTAATCTAGTCTGAAACTAATCAAGAAAGTGAGAGTTTGGGGTATGTTCCAGTGACAGAGTGCTTGTCTAGCATGTAAAAGCCCTGGGTTCCATCCCCAAAACCTCTTCCATTCCCCCCCCCACACACACACAAGGTCAGTGAAATATAAACAAAAGCCATCATTTTTGCTTGAAGAAAAGTTTGAGATTGCACAGCAGGGTGTACATAAATGTTTCCTAAAGTTAACAATGAGCTAGCTGTCCATTTGTATTGTAAAATAACAAACATATCTATCTTTCAGTGGGACATCACACTTTGTGTTTTGAGGTGATGGTACTATCTAGCTAAGACACCTATGTGCAAAAGTAAATTGGAGTGTAAGAGTCACAACTAGAGAATTTCTGACTAGAAGAAGACCAAGTAACCCTCTAAGTGAAACCTCACCACTTTACTAACAGACTCAGAAGGTGAAAAGATTTGTCCTAATCAGAGTTGGGGACAGAACCACAGGCTCCAGACTAGATGTACACTCAAACCACATTTCCTTCTAGAGATTAATGAACTTGCCTTAATAATGAGGCCAGACTTATTAACACAATAAGAAAAAAATGGGTTCTGTGTGTGCCTAGATTACCAAAAGATAGCCAGTTATTTTAACTGGCTGTATTAAACATGAACGCACAACAAAAACCTCAATCAGGGAGGACAGATTACAGCCCCGCCTTTATCTAACCTCAGGCACTTCTGAAGCTAAAACAAACATCCAAAATCACACAAAAACAGAATTACATCCTACCTCCATCCAACATGGAAGACAGGAGAGAGAGGGCACATAATACACCTGATTTCAATTTTTCCATTGCTAAATAGTAAGAATAATTTGATTTGGACTTAACAAACTTCTACACACAACTTCTGAAACATATCAATCTGGTACATATTTTTTAATTTTAATTTTAATTCTTTTTAATTGTCCATAATGAGTTACATTATTTAATGGGCAAACAATGAGTTGTTATCTCCAGTTCCCTATACCCCTCTTCCCCGTCCCCAATCAGCTAGGTATCCTCCTCCATGGGCCGTCTGGATCAGTCCTTGGGGCAGGGGATCATGGACAGCCTAGTAGTCAGCCCTGTTCTCCTGGCCCTAGTAAATTGTTAATCAGCGGTGTCATGTACATTGCAAAGCAGGATTCTCATATTCTAAAGCGCCCTCTAGTGTTCCTATGAAAAATGTCTTCTATAATAACAGTCCTGTAACAGGTCTCCTTTTGCCCTTTCTGATTAGGGTCTATTGTTCTGTCTTCCTGTGTGATTCAACATTTCCTTGGATTTTTTTTAAAAACCTAAATACAATTAAGACTTGCAGTAAAAATGAGCTAGTATTTAATAGAATTCCACTTTATATTTTCAGTTTCTACCCTGGTTTTGTTGAGTATTGGGTGGCAAATGAGCAGTGAGTGAAGATGTTGCTTTAGCACATGGATAAGCCTGGCGGATGAATAATAATGACATGTCTATTTTCCCAAATCCCCCTCTCTCTCTCTCTCTCTCTCTCTCTCTCTCTCTCTCTCTCTCTCTCTCTCTCTCTCTCTCTCTCTCTCTCATACACACACACACACACACACACACACACACACACACACACACACAAACACAAACACACTGTGGAACTGGTAATCTCCCTTTTAAGGACAGCAAGGCACATACTTACAAAAGAGAAAGAAATATAAAGAAGGGGAGGGAGAGAAGAAAGGAGAAATGGAAAGAAAAGAGGAAAATGACCTTATATAAGGGATTCCAAGGACAGTTCCAATGTCCAAGGGTGGCTCTGAGGGTAGAGAGAAAAGTGTCTCACAGCTGCTATCCACCATACTTTTGAGTTATGAACAAAGGTGTGCTCTTCTCTGTTTGACCCTACAAAATGCACAGGACTGCCAAGGGACAGCTAGGAGCTGAAAGAGTCCATGGGAAATGCAAGAAAGAATGGGTTAGAGACAAATAAGATATTCACAGAGGAAGAGGTTAACTGGGATCGCTTCTTTAGACAATGGAGATACAGGACTAGATACCTGGTATACTTTGGATCTGAAATGTCCCCAAAGGCCCATGAGATAAAGGTATGGTGGCCAGCCTGGGGTACAACTTTTGTAGGTAGAGCCTGGTGGAAGGAAGGTACATCACTGGGGGTATGCCTGAAGGGGATATTGAGACCCCAGCCCCTTCTTCATCCCTGTCACGGATTCCTGCCTACCATGAAGTGAATTATTTCCTCTGTCAAACACTCCCAACAGGAGGTCTTATCCTAGTGCAGGCACAAAGATAAGGCTAAGGCCACCATGGACTGAAATTTCTGAAATCGTGACCCAAAATAAGCTTTAGCTATGTACATCAGTCTCTGGTATTCATTACAATAATGGGGAGCTTACTAAAACAGTGCCCTTACCATAAAAACTCGGTCTCTTACTCCATGATGGGTACATCCACACTGTTATGTTGTTCTTTGGTGATTGTGTGTGTGTGCATACATCTGTGTATGTGTGTTCACATGTGTTGTAGTCACCTTCATTTTTCTGGGACAAAACAGCTAGTTAATGGGAGGAAAGGGTTGATTTTGGTCTATAGTCTAGAGGGGATGCTTGGCATCAGGAAAAGAGCGGTAGAGCTGAGGCTGGACATCACTTTTGCCAAGGCAGGTGGCAAACAGCAGCAAGAGGGTGAGTTGAGCTTTGGCAAAGGAGACGTGGCTATAACACCTCCAACCCCAACCCCAGCAACACACCTCCCCAAGACTCCACCTCCCCAAATGCCACTAAGCTGGGGAACCAAGCATTCAAAACACATGAGTCTATGGGGGACAATCAGGTTCAAACAGCACAGCATGCATGTGGGAATGTGGAGGCCAGTGGTTGTAGTTGCCATCACGTGTCTTCCTCAATCATTCTCCATTTCTTTACAGAGTCAGGGGCTCCCTTGAACCCAGAGATCATCAGGTCAGCTAGTCTGGGTAGCTGGCGTGCCCCAGAAATTCCCTGTCTCTGCCTCTTGAGCTCTGGGATCAGAGGTAGGCTACCTGGCCTTTACATGTGTGCTAGGAATCCGAACTTAGACCCTCGCACTTGAGCAGTGAGCGCTTTATTCACTGAGCCTTAACCCCATGCCCTGGTGATGCTTTTTCATTCAACAATAAATCTTTTCAACAGCAATGGGTTGAAAAGTAAAAGCATAGGCTTAGGAAAGTATGAAATACTGAATTTCTAATTTGTAGTTGATGCTGAATGTGAAACTGCACAAAATGTCATCATGTGCCACTGTTCCCAGCCCCACAGCCACAGGAGAGCAGAGAAGTGTTATAAGTAACCAAGTGAAAACTCAAAAGCACAAGTCTGCTGAGGAAACATCAAAATTTCATCACTATTTTGAGTGCCCTGCCTTGTAGCTTATAACTGATCACAAGCAGGTGCAGATAGTGCTTACAAAACAGTGCACAGAAAGTAGCTTTGCCAGTTTTTAATTTCCAGGTTTTGTGCACATGTACAAAAAGCAAGAGCTGGCATGTTAGCTCATGTCTATAATCCTGAACCTGGAGGGGCTGAGGTAGGAGGATCAGTGTGAGTTCAAGGCCAGCCTGAGGGTACAGAATAAGTCTCTGGTCAGCCTGGGCTAAAGTGAAACCCTGCATAAAAAAAAGAACTTCCAGTCAAGATGATGGACTCATAACCACACTAGGACTCTCAGGGTTAAATCAGAATCCTTACTCCTGGACAGTAGGCTAAAAGATACAACCCTCCAAAGGAATATGGAGATATGATCCAATAAGGAGGGTCTAAAAGAAGGTGGGATGAAGGGATGGAGGAATGAAGCCTAGCCCTAAAACATCTGTCCCAGGCTTGGAACTCCCAGTGCCAGAAATCAGTTACTACTCACATTGAGCTGTTGATGGGAGAGACCTACTGTGCTCCCCCAAACAAGACAGGCTTCTGTCAAAGCACTTGATTACCTACCCCAAGTAAAAGATAAGATCCTATTGCTGAAGACACTATATGATTCCAACACACAACATCAAGGGACCAGGCTGGACCCTGAAAGGAAGCCAGTGCCCAGGTGGTTAGCCCGTAGAGTGCTGGAAAGCGCTACATGAGCTGCTATGGGAAATGGGCCATAGCAGCTCATGTTGGGAGGAAGCAGAGCACACTGCTATAGGAGAGCAACCAGCATGAAAAGATGTACATACCTGTGCAACAGTGGCACCCAAACTAGGTGGATAACCAAGGACTCTCTGATTGGCTAAAAGATCCACTCAGTAGCGAGGAACCCATAGCTGGAACCAGGGTCCAAGCCAAAATCCTATGGAGACCAAGAATCAGGACTCCAAGGAGAAGCTTCCACTAACCTTGGGCCTAAAGACAGGCTAGACTCATCATTATCTCTTCAAACTAACAATGCTTATCCAATGTAACCTATGCTGATCTTACCCTCCATTGGAGAATCTGTTTTAATTGTTTCAGAAGGCAGTGAGAACTGAGGACAACTTAATTCTACCAACAAGACCAGAAATGATAGCTGAGTCCCTATCAGGAGATGACCCACCCTCAAACATCAGCTAGGGCCTAGATAAAACCACAGAAGAGTTGGCAAGATGAGCAAGAGCGCTGCTTCCACACTGAGCTTGACAACCTGCACCAGGGTGATGGAGATAGACACTGAGGATACTCAAAACCCACCAAAGCAGGAAGTTGCTAAGAGCTCAATACTACAGTAGACTTAAAACACACCCACCATGGCCCAGGGAATATTGCAGAAGCAGGGGCAGAAAGATTGTAAGAGCCAAGGATTGTGGGAATATCCAGAGGCATTGCCCCCTCCCCCAATGACTGCTGCTTGAACACTTTGTAGCCCACAACCCCATAGTGCACACCAGCAATCCCACTATGGAGGGCTCTCAGCGGAAAGGAGACAGGGAGGAGGGAAACAGTGATACCAACACATGATTTGCTCATACACAGTTTTTACATAAGTGAATTTTGAAAAAGAAACCAGAACAAAACAAAAAATAAAAGTTGTAGTATGTTGGTACTAAAAGCAGAAACTGTTTTATAACTTTTTATGGATAGTTTCCTGTTGGTATTGCTTAAGGATGGCACGGAGGACAAAGGGTTAAGAGGATGTTGAATGAGGTCAGAAATCCGGTGGCTAACCCCGGTAGGCGTTTCCCTATCTCCACCCTCAACTCTGAGACTCCCAACCCCCCAAAAGCATGTCATATAGACCCAGGTTCGCACCCCAGCTGTGCCTAGAAGGTGGCAGTATCGCTACCACCACCATCTAATACGGGCCCAAACTCACATCCACATGCAAAACAGGAATTCACAGGTTGCTGATTTCTGCCAATCCTCGTTGCTCATTTCTTTCCCTCCCAATCACCAATCTCCAAAACCAAACAATCTTTATTGTAACAGTATTGTGGGCACCAAGATGTTGTTTTCGCCTCTGGGGGCACCATTGGCCATCGCAGAGGGAAAACAGAGAAGCGTGGGAGCTGAGTGAGCTGTCTGCTGTCTCAGGGCTGGAGTCCACAGAGCTGGGGGGCTGACGCAGGGGGGTCCGGCGAGACACAGACGCAAGCAGATGTGTATAGTATATCCACGTGGTTCTTTATTCAATTGGGGGAACTTACATTTATAGGAAAAAGGGGGTCAGGGGGATGGGGAATAGGGAAGAGAAAGGGGGATTGGTTGATTGGGGTGGTGAGTTAGCGGCCTGCACTGGGATAGGTGAGTATGGACAACCTGAGAATACCTCATTTGGGGGCCTGAGTGGCAGGAAATACGTGATTCTAGCCACGGTCCGTGGGGATGGGTACAAGGAAGTTTGTCTGATACCCAATGCCAGTCATGCTGAGATGGGACTGCTGGTTCCTGTGGCTAGCCCATGGGGGTTGGGAGTCAGGGTTGATGGAGCCGAGAAACGCCTACCGAATTATCGGGGTTTCGCCTCACTCATATATCCTTAACCCTTTGTTCTCCGTGCCCTCAGTAGCAGTGCCAACAGGCAGTGCCCAACAGTCTCCATACATACAGACAATGTCCCATGATTATCATCCTCTCTTACCACCTCCACTTTTCCCTCCACGGAAATCCTTTTTCTTTCCAACTAGTTTCTCTTCTATTTTGATGCCATCATTATTTTTTCCTCCTATTAGGCAGGTCTTGTGTAAATAGCATCAGCCACTGTGAGATATACACTAAGCTAAATATAATACCATAAAATCCTTACTTTATACAGTAACTCTCAAGGAAGCTGGAGAAATTGTCTGGTAAGAAGGGCCCTGAGGAAGGTGGGAGGAAGCCTAACCCCAAGACAAGTGGCTCTGGCCTCTAACTCCCTGTCCCAGTAATTGGTTACTTCACACACTGAGATCAGAGAGACCCACAAGGTCCCCAAAATAAGACAGGCTTATGTCAAAGCTCTTGAATATCTGCCACAGTGAAAAGATATGACCCCATTGCTGAAGATGCCACAGACTGTCCTCACACAACACCTAGAGAAAATGCTGGTTCCAGAAAAGTAACTAGCTCCCAGATGGTAGCTTATGTAGTGCTGGAAGATGTTACATGAGCTACCAGGGGAAAACGACCAACGATATTCTCAGAAAGCAGAGGATATTGATATACAATATAACAGATGTCACAAGAATGCTGAGGACATGGCTATATGGCAGAGACCACCAAGCCAAGAATTGCTCACTGTGCAATAGTGGCCCTTAGCCTCCTGGGCCCACCATCCCATCATGTTCCTTTTGGTGATGAGGCTCGTTTTAATTGAAGGCCTGATTCATATAAAGGTCCCTGGCCCACGTATGTGAGCCCCTTCCTCAGAGGGAGATTGTGTCATTCTCCCCTTTCTCTTCCCATCTAATTTGAGAAGGAGAAGAACCTCTTTTGGTTGGACATTTTCCTGCTTTGCTTTCCCTCTTATTTTAACTCTCCCTTAAATAAATCTCATAATTTACTTTTCTCCTGAGTCCATATTTTCAGTTCTTTGCTAACACAATTAAAACATCAAGACTTGAGAGATACTGGCTTGGGAGTTCTAATCCCACAGCTCTCTCATCATTTTGGCAACCATGAAGGGACTTTATGTGCAGGGATACGTTATGATTTTCGTCTATGATCATATACATACACGTTTAGGCTCAAGGCAGTGAGGGTTTCAACTGCCCTGCAAGGCTGAATCACACAGGCATCCTGCTGCCAGCCTTTGGCAATTGAAATGCTAATCCGCCCCCTGGATATTTGAGCTGGTTGGGAGTAAAATGAAACAATTTGATAAAAAAACAGCATAGTGGGTTCAATGGACCCTATAGTAAAAAATAACATCTTAGGAAAAAGTGTTATTTTAAGATGCTACAGTGTTATTGCCCCTGTGATTTCTCTGGTTCTTTTCTAAGTTGTTCGGGTTTGATCATGGGCACTAGGCTTGGAAGGAGCAAGCCAGCCAATACACATGACACTTGCTTTCATGCAAACCACTGGCTGCCCCTTCCTGAAGCCATCCAATTCAAACCTGGGCAGAGTCCATCCACCTTGGCCAGATAAGGCAAACCTGGAGGCTAAACATCATCCATTGCTGTAGCTCTGGCAAGATGCCAATTTAATCTTGGACTGTTAATGGGGTGTTAATTTTCTATGCTATCCTAAGTACAAGCCTTATAGTGAGGGTTGCTCCATCCTTAACTGCCAGAGAGTTTTGAAATTCTCATGATGCTCTAGGTTTTAATACCTATTTATGCATATGACCCGTTCTAGCCTGTTTTCATGTTCTTAAAAATGTATTCCAAAAACTATAAAAATTGCAGAAAAAGAGCTGGCAGATGATAAAATCTACAAACATTATAATAAAATTTAGTTGCCATTTAAGTGCATTTTGTTTTTGAAGAGCTTCTTGGTGACATTAAGATAATAAAACAGACACGAGAACTTTAAGCACTTATGCTAATCAGACTATATGATTTTATAAAAACAAAAAGGATATTTTGAGTGCGGAATGCTAGATTAAGTCAATGGGATGTTTAATAAAGAATGATTTGTAAAATGGTTCTTATAGAATGAAAGTCAAAGAAATATGTCTGACAAAGAAAGTTTTTGTTGACAGTTTTCTGAGATAGAATGGTTAAATGGTAAACTGGGGAAAAAATTAAAGACTACATACTAAGTTGTTTGTAAAATGGTATGATTGATAAAGGAAGATATTTTATAGTTATTACATAGATTGTAAGGTATAAGCATTATAGAAGTCTTCCAGAAGGTCTGAGTAAGTCTGAACAAAAAGTTTATATATATATATATATATATATATATATATATATATATATATATATATATATATAGAGAGAGAGAGAGAGAGAGAGAGAGAGAGAGAGAGAGAGCACGAGTGAAAGGAAAAAAGTCAGTGTCAGGACTTTAAAAAAATGGTGGGGACGACGCTGGCCACGGAGAGTCGGTGACAGCGTGAGAGGTACTAAGTGGTAACCAGTTTGCATCATGCGTGAATATAAGCTAGTCGTTCTTGGCTCAGAAGGTGTTGGAAAGTCAGCTCTGACTGTTCAGTTTGTTCAAGGAATTTTTGTTGAAAAATATGATCCTACGATAGAAGATTCTTATAGAAAGCAAGTTGAAGTAGATGCACAACAGTGTATGCTTGAAATCTTGGATACTGCAGGAACGGAGCAATTCACAGCAATGAGAGATTCGTATATGAAAAATGGACAAGGCTTTGCTTTAGTCTACTCCATTACAGCACAGTCCACATTTAATGACTTACAAGATCTACGGGAACAGATTCTTCAAGTTAAAGACACTGATGATGTTCCAATGATTCTGGTTGGTAATAAATGTGACTTGGAAGATGAAAGAGTTGTAGGAAAGGAACAAGGTCAGAATCTAGCAAGACAATGGAACAACTGTGCATTCTTGGAATCTTCTGCAAAATCAAAAATAAATGTTAATGAGATCTTCTATGACCTAGAGCGGCAAATTAACAGAAAAACTCCAGTGCCTGGGAAGGCTTGCAAAAAGTCATCATGTCAGCTGCTTTAATATATAAATTCATTGTAGCTCTGAGACTTTCAAATGCTACTTATAAAGATGTTCCAAACTGGCTACGAGTTCAGGATCAATAACTCCCCTGTCTCAGACCCAAGCTGATTTTTATTCATTCATATGTTCCTGAGACTTCCTTATCATGAAACAGACTGGCCCACTAGCTCAAGGACAAGGAAAAAGGAAAGCAAGCAGCTCAAGGTAATATATTTAAAAGACACAGATCACTGAAGTTCCATTATCCCTTACTAGAATCTAATTCCTTAGACAGAAAAATAAAATTACTATAAGCCTTTTAAAGTACAAAAGATAACCACTAGGCTTGCTTTGGGCTTATATTAGGCTAAAATAGGTAATCCTTACATGTTACAAAATGTCATGGCATACAGGCTAGAAGTTTGTGTCACTATTCCTCATGATAGTACGGTTAAAACTTCAGCTCATAGATGTTAGCTTGCTCGTGATAACAGTCTTAAAAAATGGCTTTAATATGTTTAATCAAGTTACCTATGTGCTTCTATATATCAAGATTTGACTACTGGGGAAACTGAGTCTTAGGATCAAAGTTTATTTATTAGTTGCTGACTTTTCCCTTACAAGACAATATTTGGGCCTTGTTCATGCTAATTCTGCCAAATGGTCATTACTGGGTCTATCACTTAGGTTTTGTAAAAGAAATAAATAATCTGGTTTTGGCCATTGTGACTTTTGTTCTCAAAGGAGCAAAGAAAATTCTATGTATTTTCTCTTTTAAAGTATCAATGGCCAGGTTCTGCTTTACTTTCCTTAAGCTGTCTATATATGTAAGTGATTAACTTAGTTCTCATAGTTCAAGCTCATTGCTTAAAAGTAAATGAACTTTGCCGGGTGTGGTGGCACGCGCCTTTAATCCCAGCACTCGGGAGGCAGAGGTAGGAGGATCGCTGTGAGTTCAAGGCCACCCTGAGACTACAGAGTGAATTCCAGATCAGCCGGACTGAAGTGAGACCCTACCTTGAAAAACCAAAAAAAAAAAAAAAAAAAAAAGTAAATGAACTTTTAAGACACATCTCCTGATCCAGAATTCAGCCTCAAACTCAAATTATAGTCTTCATCTGAGAGAAATGACCTTGAGCTCTACTGTTCCTGAAATCTAAAGATTAAATTGTCTCTTTTCCAGCCTTCTGTGGATAATTGGTTCCTACAAAGGTATAGGTATTAACCAAAGATGTTTTCCAACACAGATGCCAAGATGTCATGCTGTTTTAATTGCCTTTTTTTTCTGACAAAGACAATTTCTAGATGCTTGCAAGATCTTTATCAAATCAATTAATTTAGATTTGTTGGTAAGAAAATTGTTCCCAGAGCTATTAAAACATTCTGCCTCTACTGCTGTTAGATATTTAAAAAGATAAAACACGCCTGCTTTCTAGATAGGGTTTACAATGTCACCAGGCAACTAAACCTGAATGTTAGAGAGAATGACTTTAAGCTTTTATATCATTTTTTACTAGATCTGTTTTGTTCAAGACTAAGATGATCTGTATCCACACTTTTCTTCAAGACTGATGTAAGTGACCTACTGAGCACTTAATAACCTAAGCTAATTGGGGACACCAGAGCTCAAAGGACAACCACAATTTTGGTTCCTGATCCCAGGTCAAAAAGGCCACGGGAGACTTTGGGACACTCTAGCATGTCCTACAACTCTGGTAAACCACCTGTCTTCTTGGTCAGGGAGGACATGGAGACAAAGAGATTGGACTCCAAATCAGTCTGCAAGAGGGGAGTCAAAGCAGAGGAATGCTTCCAAGGAAAGCTATGCGGTCAGCATGGCCTGGACACAATGCTGAGAGAGCCATAGAGGTCCTCCCAGGTCCCTTAGAGTCACTCCTAAAGAGTCACAACTCACCTTCAAAAATACAATGCAATGCACAGTTAAATTTTTAGCTACCTATATGGTATCAGACACCTAGCAGTGCAGTATAACAAAAAAAATTATTATAATTAAACAAAAATTCAGGCTAAGGGATTCCCTGTTTGATGATGAATATAGATGTTCATTTCTCTTGGTCATCTGCTTAAGGCTCATAGTACTTAGTTCCTACATTGACTTATGCCTTCTTACAAGACAGATACTATTACTGTCTTGATAACAATCATAATGTTCTTAACCATTTATCTTTTATAAATGTTACCTCAGGTTCAAAAGAACAGACCAAAAAAAAAAAAAAAAAAAGACTTGCACACAGTTGGTGATGAAACATGAGGCTGATTCCCAAGAAATAGATAGCTTTTCTACACAGGTCTTTAGATAAACTTTCTCCTGGGAGCACTAACCATCATGCTCTATTACCCTTCTTGGCTTGAAGAAGTTAGAGCAGTCGTTGCCCCATTTCCCTAACAGCAATTAGAGTTTCCTCTCAGGAGTGGCGAATAACATGGATTAGGAGCTTTTTCCTCATAGATAGTTAGTTAGGGACTGACCCACAGACACATGGATGCCACCTTGCCTGCCCTGTCAAAACTAGAACCTGTGTCTGATCCAGTCTCACCCAAGATAACTAAAGAGAACAACTCCTGAGAATCAGCATTCTGCTTCTTTTCTTGTTTATATGCTGGCCCTCCCTGAGTCAGCCTCCTGGGCTCACCAACCAATCAGGTTCCTGCCTACACACTTGAGCCTGGCAATGAGGCTCATGCTAACCCCAGGCCTGGTTCGTATAAATAGACGTGAGTCTCCTGTTGGAGCTCCTTCCCCAGAGGCTTCTTTCTAAATGAGAGACCTTTCTCTATGTGAGGGAGATTTCCTCTATATGAGCCATGCTGAGAAGGGGAAGAATTTCTTTTGACTTGGGTGGTTTTTGGCTTTGCTTTCCTTCTAACTAAACTCTCCCTAAAATATATCTCATAATTAACCCTTCTCTGAGTCCAAGACTTGAGAGCTGATAGCATGGAAGTTCTAATCCCACAGAGCTCTCTCCCTCATCTCTAGCCTACCACGGAGGAAGTATTGCTAGTTCATGACTGTGAACTTGGTTCCATTATGACTCATCAGCCATATTGCTAAACTTATATGTGCAGAAGACTAGTCTACCTCTACGAACCTAATCAATTAACAGTTTGCTGGGAAGATCACAGTTACTCCCTTGTTTTTCAAGGTTCATATGACTTTTACACAAGTAATCTCTAGTTCTAAAAAAAAATCTTTTTGTTTTTTCTGAAGCAAGGTCTCACTCATCCAGGCTGACCTGGAACTCACTCTTTAACCCAGGCTGGCCTTGAAATCACTGTAATCCTCCTATCTCTGCATCCTCAGTAATCCTATCTCAGCTGGGATTAAATGAGTCAACTACTATACATAACTTTTATTTTGAATTAAATAGTAGTCTATATTTAAGGAGCAAACTGTAATGGGTAGTGCTTACATTAATGTATTAAATGGTATTTGACCTCAGACCTAAATGTGACTAAAATTATAAATTTTTTTCTTAGGTTTATATAATATAGAAGAAACTAAGTACAGCAATGATAAAGGTATAGATTCAGTCCCTAAATTTAGCTTTAGTACCCATATATTGTGTTCTGTATTTAATACTGTAGAGACAAAGGACTTTTAAAATATATTATGCGTTACCTAGGTACTCACTTTTCTGATGCTTTCGTTGTATTTTAATTATCTCAATCATATATATATATACATATATATGTATATATATATATCTCAGGGGAAAAGGGATATATAAAAAGATATATAAGAGTTTTGCCTTTGGAAAAAAGCCATAAACAACATATTATCTACCAATTAGCACATTGTGCTACCTGAAAGTGAAAATATATAAAGTACCTGTTAAGTAGTAGAGTAAGTCAAGAATTGTTTTTCTAATCTACTAAAAATACTAGATTGGGCTGGACAGATGGCTCAGCAGTTAAGGCACAAAGCCTAAGGATCCAGGTTTGATTCTCCAGTACCCACAAAGAAAAGAAAAAAGATTCATGAAGTGGAGCATATGTTTGGAGTTTGTTTGCAGTGGCTAGAGGCTCTGGTGTGCCCCTATTCATTGATTCATTCCTCTCTCTCTTCAACCCTCCTATCACTCTCTCTCTGCATGCAAATAAATAAATAGAATATTTCTTTTCAAAAAGGTACTAGATTAAAATTGTCAGAAGGTAAGAGGTTTGTTGTAGACTAGGTAGCCCCTACATCAAGGATTTTGTTTAAATAGACATCAAAATTTGGTTGCCAATAGTTTATTAGGGAATGCAAAGTTCACTGATGGGGACCGGGAGAGGGAAGACTACCAGTTAGGGGTTGTCCCTAATCCAATGAGGAGAATTTCAACAGGAAACTCTAGAGACAGACACCTTGTCATCATGCTTTTGTATTGAATAAATAGCAGTCTGGATCACGGTAATTATAACCCAGACCCATCAGCCACTGGTGGAGGGCTTTTGGAGTGCCCAGGTACTAGCAGCTGGTGTATGAAACACAATAAAATGATGAAGCCTTACAGGAAGTGGGCAGGGCATGGAGAGCATCTGCTACAACCTTCCATTTTAAAATACTTTCTTATATCATGTAATTACACAAATACCAAATGCATGTCCTCACCGCACACAGAAGCAAACAACAAATTCTAGTAGCGATAAGGTTTCAGCAGTGATAGCCATGCAAAAGTGTTCATTTTAAACATTCTTTTCCAAACAATAAAAAAAAACCTTGAATATAAAAATAATTTAACATCATTATATAAAAAGAATGAAATGGGCTGGGTAAGGAAGCGCCTGATTGTGGGGAGTGATCAGGCAGGATGGGGGAGAACACTGGGGAGAACCAGGATACATCAACACATCAAAAATAGCTATCGCCATGAGATGGATCACCTCCATCTCATCTGCCAGGACCCAAAAGTCATTGCAGAGGAAGCAGTGACCCAGTACTGCTAGCCTGAAAACCAGTTCCAGAAAGATAGTGACAGATACTATGGTCTCTCAAACCTCATCAAAACAAAGATCCAGAGGCTACAGAGAGCTGAACACTAATCAGATCTTTTTCATGCCCACCAAGGCTCAGGGAACATATTGGAAGAGGGAGCAGGAAGACTGTAAGAGCCTCAGGGTGGATGGGAATAGCCTGAGGTACCATATCCACACACACCCCCAAGACTCACTCTGCTTGGTCTTCACAATAAGCCCACCAAGGAAGATCCTCAGCAGAATTGGGGGGGGGGAGAAGGGATATAAGAGTACAACCTTTTTTTATTAAAAAAGCAATTTTAAAAAAAAAGAATAAACTGAAGACTTCATTCCTATTAGGCTTTGGGCTGAAAATTATTTTGAGAAAGTCCATGAACTTGCCCCTATTAAAGCAAGAATTCCTGAGCCTCATCTGATCACCAACAGTGTGGATGTTCATTGATTGAGCTTGAGGTGCACAGAAATGACCAGAATACCGTTCCATTGTGTACTTCAGCCTTTTGAAGAAGTCAAGAACTTGCCTATTGCTGCCTGAATTGAATGTTTTCCTTTTTAACAGAAAAACTGAAGTGTTTGCATTTAGATTTTTCCTTGTTGGTTTGGTTAGTAATTTGCAGAATATGCATCAGTGCAGTATTCATATATATATTTTCATATATATATGAAAGTATGAATGTGTATCACATATGCATATATGTTTACATACATATGTGCTTGTTCATTTGGAGAATGGGCTGATACTACTTGAATGCCCAAAACGCTGTGGGAACTGCCCCCAGGTTTCTGGCAGGTAAGCATTCCAAGAGCTACTCAAAGGGATGAAGCAGTCTCTAGATATTACATGCCAAGGTAACAATCTGGAAAGAATTTCTCACCTAGTTTCCACCTCTGCATATCACTCACAAATTTTACTGCTATCCCTCCTCCTCAGGGAGAGGAGGAAAGAAATGATAAGCATTCCCACATCCTGGGTGGATCTTAAAAAGTCTTAGAAATAGCACATGCAGCTGTTAGCTTCTCCCAAATACACAGTCTGGGGATTTAAATGCCCAGTCTGCAATGCTGGCAGCGAAAGACAAGAATAACAGTTACTTTTTATACCAGAGATGAATGCAGGGCAGCCCGGAAGGTCAGCCTAACTCAAAGGCAGGAAGGTGTCGATGGGAAACAAGCCTCCTGGGAAAGATGAACAGGCTCCACTAGTCAAAGGCCTTTTAAGGGAAAGGCCACTTGGTTTTGTTACATTTGGGAAAGAAAAATATTGCTCTCAACTGCTTTTTAAAGTGGAGAATCCAATTTTAAAACTCTTCTATGAATGCAATGAATAACAAAACCCTGCAGTTTCACGCTATGAGCTGTTGTGGAAGTGGAATGAAAGGAAGAAGAAATCAAGATACATACATGTTTCTAGGTGGGAAAAAGAAGCTGAAAAGGTGCTTGGGCATCATCTGCCATTTATCTTGGCATTATCTGGCATTTGCCTTTGGCATAAGCCTTGCCTGTTTATATTGGTTTTTCCATTTTCACTGAAAATATTCAGCACAGAATAAATGTTAATGAATGCTGGGAGGAGCTCTGGTATAACACTCACTGTGCAGGAGAGTGACTATAGATGACTATTCTGTACTCTATGCTTCATACGGCTAAAGAAAAACGTGTTGATGTCTTCCCTGTAAGAAGACAGATGATTCAGGATATAGATGTATTTACATTACACAGCATATACATTGATTAATGTGTCAATTTCAAAAATAAAACAGAGAGCATCATATGCAATATGGAAAAAGAAGGAGGTTAATGGGGGCAGAAGGGTACAACAGAGAAAGAGGGGTGTGGAGATGGAGGGATGGCATCTGAGCTGATCACGGACATCGTTCTTGTCATTTCCTAAGTACTATACTTACATAGCATCATATTAGGTAGTATAAAAAAACATAAAATATGTTAGTTCTGGGTTATGAAATTTTAGTGATCTTCATTTCCTTCGTTATACACTTAAGTATTTCTCACTTTTTGGCATAGATGTGTGTGTGTGTGTGTGTGTGTTTCCAAGTACAGGCACACACATGCCCCAGCACATGTGTGAAGATCAAAGAATAATTTCAAATGTCAGTCCTCACCTTTCACTTTGTGTGATTTCAACAGGGTCTCTTGTTACTCACTACTACACTCTCCGGGATAGCTGGCCCCCAAGCTTTTAGGAGATTCTCCTGTCTCTACCTCCCATCTAACTGTAGTTGTGCTAGGATTACAGACACCTGTTGTAGTACCTGACATTTCTACATTGGTGCTGGGGATCCAAACTCGGGTACTGGTCTTGCACAGCAAATATTTTATCCAGAGTCATCTCGCCAACCTAAATTTACCACTTTTAATCTGGATCGACTTTGAATAAATGAATAAACTAAGAAACAAGAAAAGATATGGGAAGAGGGCAAATGGAAAAATGTCAACTCATCTATTCATTCCTATATTATCTGTTAGTGTATGAGAGTATAATAATCATAGATTGTGAAGGTAGTTATGAAATAAGTAGATAGAACTATGGACAGGTTGGCCAGAGAAAGTCTGTCTCTGGAAAGAGTTAAACTAAGCTGGCAAAGAATCAAAGCTAACCCTATGAAGAATGGCAGCATGTGCCCTTAGCACACACATCTTGGTGTCTTCAAGCTCCCAATGTGGCCAGATTTCAGAGAAAGATGTGGAGTGTGACAGAGAGGTAAGGGAATTAGAGAAATAAGCAAGGGTCCATTCCTTCAAGTACAGGAAAGGCGATGATAAGAATGAGTCTCAATGCACAGAAAGCCACCCAAGAGTTTTATGGGGACAGAGAAGTCACTTGCTGGTCAGTGAATTCAGGAGGGAGACAAAGTAAGCAGGTCCTCTTTGTCTTCATTACCTTTGTCACCTGCCTTTATTCCTCCTGTACTTTCATCTTGGAAGTTGCTGACCCCTAAAGCCCCTGCTCCAGGGTGCTTCATATCCTGGCAACTCAGTCTGACTGCTCACTCAGTCTCCAGATAACCCTGCAACCTTCACCTGTGAATCAATCAAAACCAATGGCCCACTTTGTAGAGTCCTACCACATAGACCAACCCTATCTCCTCTCTGTCCTATAGCTGCCATCATCACCCCACCCCATCATCACCATCTCCTTCATCACTCACTTGCCTCCTAGTTCACAGCAGTGCACTTTCTATATTCCTGGTACCAGGTGCCAAAGTGTTCTCTTTGAGGATGCATTTTCCTGGAATGGTTAAAAGATGTCTTCAGGATTTCAGCCAGTGCCAGGAGAGCTATAGGTGGATGTGTCTCTCAAAGCCCAAGGGTCACAGGCTGGTCCCCAGGGTAGTGCTACTGGAGGTCATGGAACCTTTAAGAGGCGAGGCCTAGTGGGAGAAGTCACTGGTCATTGGAGGAATGAGCTGAAAGTTCACTCCAGGATCCTAGCTCTCTCCCATGCTCTTTGCTTACTGGTCAGGAGGTTGGAAGTTTTGTTTTACCACATTTGCCTGACATGGTGTGTGGCCTCACCACAGGCCCAAAAGCAACAGAGCCAAATGTTCATGAACTGAAACCACCAAAACTGTGAGCCAAAATAAATCCTGTTCTATATAAATTGATTATCTCAAGTACTTGTTACAGTGGCAGAAAGCTAACACAGAGTTTCTGGCTTTCAATCCAAAAGTTCCTTGACTGATCTTAGAGCAATTTTTTTTTTTTGAGGTAGGGTCTCACTCTAGTCCAGGCTGACCTGGCACTCTCTGTAGTCCCTGGCTAGCCTTGAACTCACAGTAGTCCTCTTACCTCAGCCTCCCGAGTGCTGGAATTAAAGTCATGTGCCACTATGGCTGGCTTTCTTATAGCAATTTTTAAAAGAACCTCCAAATATCAAAGTTAAACTGAAGCCGAGAAAGATGGAATGCTGGGAGAATGACTAAGACAGGACTTAGACTCAAGACCTGTGGCTCCAAGTCCTGTGCAAACTATGCAAGAGGTTAAAGGTTCCCTTTCTGTTCATTTTTAGCTATTGGTTAATTAGATGTGTGTGAACTAGTTTTCCACTTTTGAAGACTTTTTTGACGTGGTTAAGAAAGGCCTTTATCTAATATAGAAGTTTGTTGGGATGGTGACGAGAGCTTTAGAAGAAGAGAGAAAGAGCACAAAGAGACTGAAGAGAAACATTCCCAAGTTTGTGATTTGGCAGAGGGTTAGATGGGGGTGTGGACCCAATATCATGGCTGGAAGATGCTTTCTAAAATTGGGTTTAAACCTGGTACGGTGTTAAAAGCCTGTAATTCAACTGCTCAGGAGACTGAGGCAGGAGCATTGTAAGCTGAAGACCTGCCTGGGCTACAGAATGAGCTCAGTGCCACTCTGGGTAACTAGCAAGGCCCTGCCTCAAAAAACATAAAGTAAAAAGAGAAGGCTCAGTGACAGAGTACTTGCCTAGCATGGGTAAGGCCCTCATCTAACCCCAGGGCCACAAGAAAAAATAAAAGACAAATAAAATTGTTGGTTAATAAGTTTTAAGTACAAGTTACTACAACAAAATTCCACTGTAGTAGAAGAATGTGGGTGGTCTCATGGAATTTATTTTTTAAATATTTGAATTATATACAAGTTGGATTGTTTGAACTATATTGTAAAGCATATTTCAGGTGTAGAGTTTCAAATCCAATGGCAAAAGTATTCTAAGTGATAAAATTGTGTTTTTGTTGGTTGCTGAGCAGGATGTGGAAGAGATTTCTGCTTCACAGTAAGTATACTCTGGAATGCAGTGCATGCTGATGCTGCAATTAGCTTTATTCTTGCTCCGAAAATGGAAAGGGATCAGGAGCCCCATATAAGTGACACTTAGCTCAGCAGCTGATGCTCTGGCAGAAGTGATTCCCTCCTGCCAGCACAGACGAGTTAATCAAACTGAGCACTTAGGCAAGGATAGCTGATTCCTTGCTCTTAAAATTAGATTTACTTTGTATGCTCAAACAATTCCACCCCCTAAACGTCAGGCCTATTACTGTCAACATTTCTTTAGGACATTCTAGGTACAGTTACTTAAGTGTTATAAAACCCCCAAGTGTGAATGGAAGAGTCTCCACTTTTCTCAAATGCTAAGTATCATCAAATCAGAGCTCCAGCTCTTCTTAAGAGTTTGTAAGCTAAAAGAAAGTCTATGGGTGTCATAACCGAATAACCTAATATAATTATTAGAACTCTCTTAATACTGCCTTTAGACCTGGAGAAATAGTTATAAAAAATCAAGAGAACTTGTTTTTAAACGGCTAAATATGAAAGACTGTCTAGAACAGCAAGTATCTCACTGAAAACGATTATGTAAAATGGGCATATCTCTCATACCATCAAATATGGACGTTTTCAGGACATCCTTTAAAACTACATTCCATCCCTTTCACACCCCTTGCCAATTAAGCCACCCAAGTTGGGACATGTGGATTCTGGCTCAGCTCAGCTGAGTGCTATGAGCCTGGTGGCACAAAGGGGTCAGTAACATACCTCATCCCACATACTTCTCATACCTACCCAGGAACCCCAGAGTTGTGGTTCACAAGCAGACAGAGGGTATCCAGTGCATTGCCTGTCCCTGGAGGCTAGCGCATTCCTCAGCGTCTAATGAAATCTGGAGACACTGAATCACCTTGTCAACACTGATCTACACTACACTACACTACACTACACTAACCAAGAGTTAAAGTCAGGTAGCATACTATTCAGAAATGAGAGGATTGTAAACTCTAAAATCATCTCTTCCAGATTCTTAAGATGCTGAATGGTGCCTTTGTATGTGGAACTTTAAGCTCAATAAAAATTATTGTGACTGAGTAATGTTTATATTCATGCTAGATTATTTTATTTCTTGGTTAAGTGCATTGAAACTATCTTTATATACTGATAAAAGCAAAAAGGGGGAAATAATATTTTAGGAATACAAAATAATTAACATCAGTCAAAATGTCATAACTCTAATTTCTTAAAAAGTATTTTGATATAAAATCATTTTATTTCTCATTGAATTGAAACAATGTGACACTTTGTGGGTACAGGAGATACCATGATCAAGAAGGTGGATCTGCCGGGCGTGCTTGCACTCATATTGAATCTCTGTACTTAGGAGGCAGAGGTAGGAAGACCTTCCAGAGTCCTATATCAGCCCTGGTTATAGTCAGACCCTACCTGGAAAACCCAATGCAAAAAAATAAAAAGGGGTTTTCCTAGGAAAACCCATCCATTGTGAGGGAAACTGTACAATTTGTGGGAGTGGAAAACTGCTTTTGTTTTCACCTTACATCTCTGTCTCATTTGAAAACCTATGCCTTATAGAAAATACAGGATTAGTTGTGTGTGCTCGTAAATAGGAGCAGGACCATGAATGTCACATGTGGACATTCTCCCGTCTTCTTTGAGTCTAGGTCTTGTGTGGAATGTACAGCAATCACAGAATATGATGGTGATTCATAATTAATATTACAAATCTTTGATTTTTTTTGTTTGTTTGTTTTTCAAGGTAGGGTCTTGCTCTAGCCCAGGCTGGAATTCACTATGCAGTCTCAGGGTGGCCTCAGAATCACAGCAATCCTCCTGCCTCCCAAGTGCTGAGACTAAAGGTATGTGCCACCACATTGTTGGTATAAACTGACTATGAGAACACTGGTGACTACAAATCTTTTTTTTGGGGGGAGGGAGGGACCCCCACTCAAGTGAGGTAACAAATACTATCTTTTACAAAATCTAATTAAAGCTGACAATGTTATGGTTAGTGCTTAATTCCTGAGAACTTGCATATTAAGTTTTTTTGTGAATTTACAACAAATGTTAATATTTAAAATATGTCTGAAAAATACTACTACTGATAGCAATAAAATTCGTCCTTAAATATATACTAACTCAGGAGTGAACACACAGAAGCTCTGTTGTTCTGCACTTTAATAGCATTAAAATACTCACCTTTTCAGAGATTCCATTTCAGATATATGAACTTATCATTTATCCAGACTGGAGTGACATTATTTTTAACTAAAGGTAAAATAATAGTGGTGACTATAAATCTTGATCCTTTAGTAGCTAATCAAGTGTAATCAGCAAAGCTGTGCCAATATGAAGTGGTCATTAGCAGATAGGAAAAACATAAAACTCCTTTTTGTTGCAGAAGACCCAGGTCAGTCTTGTGTGACAAGTGTGGCCTTGGAGCTGGGCACTGATCACATGCAAGGAGTGACTACATGACAGTGTGGTGCTTTAAGCTTAGCTGGGGCAAGCTCTTGTCCACAAATGCATAAAATCTGGTATCATTTTGTTTCATTGGAAATTTTATATTTATAACCTTATAGAATAAATTATTTGAGCTATGTGTTGGTAAAGGTTTTAAAAAATTACAAAAATAACAGTCTTTGCTTCAGATTAAGTAGCTTTATATATAGAGAGAGAAAATACCTTGTGGGCTGGAGAGATGGCTCAGAAGTTAAAAGTGCTTGTTTGCAAAGCCTGACTGCCTAGGTGTGATTCCCCAGGGTGGCACATGCACCCAGAATTTGTTTGCAATGGCAAATGCCCTGGTGTGCCCATTTCTATGCTCTCTCTCCCTCTCTCTCTCTCTCTCTTTCTCTCTCTCTCTCTCTTTCTCTCTGTCCTTGTAAATCAATAAAAACACCTTTTTTGTTGTTTTGTTTGTTTTTCGAGGTAGGGTCTCACTCTAGCCCAGGCTGACCTGGAATTCACTACGTAGTCTCTGGGTGGCCTTGAACTCATGGTGATCCTCCTACCTCTGCCTCTGGGACTAAAGGCATGCACCATCACACCTGGCAAAAGTACTTTCTTTAAATACAGAATACCTGAACTTGTGGGGAAAAATGTGCAGAACTCAATATTATTGAATAGGTTTATATTTTCAGACCGTTTCTGACACCGTAAGTTTTTTTAAAACCAAAGGGAATGGCAATCAACATTAGTAATGTTCTCTACTACCTAGTATCTCCATGAGATAAATAATATTATGCTAACTGCATTAGTGACATGCAGCATAAAACAACAGGAAGTGAAAAATGAAGAGCCTGGAAGAGTGTCCACATAAAAGCAAACACTTCGGCTGGCCTTTTAAACTTAGCTCCTTTACTAAGCCATTAGGACTGCAATAAAATTAATAATTTAGATGGGCATCTCCCAGCAGGCACTATGGATGTGAGGCTCTGTAGCCAGCATGCTTTTGACTCTAACAAACAGGAGGCAAAAACTCAGAGCATGAAACCAGTGACACCACTTGCATCATGAAGATATATTTGATTACTGGCTTTGTCACTTAAGTGTTCCTTCCAAAGTTGACTGCAAAGAAAGCATTCTAAATAATTTGATAGCTAAACCATGAATAAAGAAAGCCATTGTAGCCCTTCTACTGAAGAGACTAATGTCAATCTGTCAATTTTTCTCCAAGGTCTTAGAATTTAGGAAGATTAAGGTAAATTTAGATACAGTTGACAAATCTCATGAAAAGGCAACAATAAATACAAAAAGATTTTTTAAGCAGAAAGAGAGAAAAAGAATGAGAAAATGGATATGCTATGCACAACAAAATACCCTCTGAATATATATATATTAGTGCCGCTTTCACTTTTGGCTAGATAAGCTGCTTTTTGCAGGTCGTGGTGACTACTAGGGAGGCTCAAAGCTCATCAAAGTGCTAAGAAAAAGTGATAGTTGAGTTTTCAGCACTAAATGAGACATCTCTGTCACAACCTCCAAGGATGGGGGAACATGGCAGAAAAGGTAGCAGAAAGAATATGAGAGCTGAGGAGGTTGCTCAGTGATTAAAAATACTTGCTTGCAAAACCTGTCAGCCCAGGTTTAATTCCCCAATACTCACATAAAGTCAGATACATAAAGTAGCACGTAACAACTCAGGTTCAATTTCCCATACCCACATAAACAGATGCACAAAGTGGCGCATGTATCTGGAGCTCATCTGCAGTGGCTAGAGGACCTTGGATGCCCATTCTCTATTCTCAATCTCTCTCTCTCCTCTCTCTCTCTCTCTCTATCTATCTATCTATCTCTCTCATATTTAAAAAAAAAAGAGAATGTAAGAGCCAGAGGATGGGTAAGAGTGCTTTAGAACTCTGTATTCCAGACACAAAGTGGCCATTACATTCATGACCTCACAGTGACTGTCATTACCTGCACAATATTGGGCCCATCAACACGTCATCATGAATGATGGATGAGGGCTAAAAAAAGGCATCAAAGCTGATGAGGACTTGATGGAAAGAAGAAGAGGTTCAGGGCAAGAGAAATGGGAAACAAGGGACATAAGAAAGTCATGAGAGGGGGTTATGATCAAAACATATTGTGTACTTGTATGAATTGTATGAAAATT
>PVHP010018886.1:0-32540 GCA_004024765.1 Zapus hudsonius
CCTGTGACACCTGCCCCTATGAATTCATAAATGAATGTAAATAAGGATCTATGTGGATATGCCTTTGCCAGGACCCCTGCTGTATGGGACCCTGAGCCTGCTAGCAGAGCACAATGAAGCATCTTGCTGTTTCTTGGGGGTTTCTTCTGCTCTCCACGCTTTCTCAGGCTGTTATGTGGTTGTGAGAGATTTCCCTTCATTAGAAGCCACGCTTTATTCCAACTCATTACGGGTAAGCTCCTCTGCGGCAAGGCTGTGGAGAGAGTGGATGCTATCAGAGAGAACACAGCTTCATTCCCTGTGAGCATCAAACAACTGTCATTCCATTAAACGAGTTGTCATTAGCAGGCCAACTTGCACTGCAGCCTTCTGGAGAGTGATATAGAAAGAAATCTAACTTGGAAGTAATGGTTATTAAAAGAGCTCTGAATAGAGCTTGGAGGTTTATGGACCCCATCCCCCACCCTCCTATCATCCTAACACATGAAGCTATGTTTCTACACTTGGGAGGTACTTGGCTTGGGACTGATGACCTAGAATCACCTCAGAAACCTGGCAAAGTACATTAAGACTGGCACAAATGCTCTCTTCTTTCAGCCAGCATTTTTGAAAAGTGTCTTACGCACTGCCAAGTACGCACCCAAAATGGGAATGACAGACAACTTTCAGTGATTTACAGATATAAATTAGTAACCATTTCCTTTATTCTGGTTGGAATTTTTTTGGAAAGATAGTCCTTAGTCATTCTCAGTAGTCATTTTTTAGAGATTTAATCCTCTTTCCCAAATTCAGAATCTATTACATTGAAAGGTTTTTAATCCCAGGTATCAATTGCCACTTAATTGTCTTTCTTTCACATGTATGGTATAACTTCCTGTGCCTCACCTTCTATTTTTATCACTGTCTGCTCTTCCCTTAAACCAGGAATTGGACTAAGGAAAAATCCATCCTCCAGAAGTGATTTAAAGTGTCAAGTGCTAAGGTCATCACGGCCACATACTCAGAAGTGAGTCATTAATTAGGCATTGGGGCTCTGTTGTGACACCCACACTGACATCCCTCACTATTGAGGGCCTCACAAAGACCATAAGGGAAGCACTGTTCCATTAAGTATCTCAAAAATGAAAATAGGAACCAAGTGTGTTTCCCGGATGAGACTGTGTGGTCACTGCAATGTCTACCTCGCTTCGTTTGGCTGGAGTCATAACCTTTCACATTACCAAAGAGGTCTCAGAAACATCAGAGCTCCTCACTCCAGGAGGATGATCAAGGATAAAAGGTATTTTCTGAAGTGCATGTAACCAAAGATAAACTTCAATTCTGCGCATCTTCAGTTGAACTATAAACTGTATCTCTTAACTTAAATGCTCCCCACGCATCCACACACAAGCATACACACACAATCAAACTTTAAATGACATTTCATAGCATAATCAAGATGTTAAATATAGATGAATTTGTGAAGCAGTACTTTTCCTAGAGTTAAGAACTGACGAACCAAGAGCAGAGGGCAGCAGAGCTGGCTGGAGATGGTGGGAATAAGGAGCTCAGTGGTCCCAACTCCATAAGGTTGAAGCCGTCATCTTCACTGTGCTGTGCCCCCGTGAGTACTCAGCATTTCACATGCCGGGTCCCATGACAGCTCATGTCACACCACCCTGTTTATCTCACACCCTTGATAAAACTATTCCTGGGATTTACTGTTTTAGAAAGCTAGGACATTGAGCTGGAGAACTAGCTCAGTCATTAAAGTCCTTGCTTCATAGGCTTGAGGACCTGAGTTTGATCCCTAGAATCCTTGTAAAAAGGTTGAGCCTGGTACTGTGTAGTTAGAAACTCAGTACTGGGAGGCAGTGGCAGGAGGGTTGCTGGGCTATGCTGGTCAGCCAGCCTAGCTTACTTAGTAAGTTTCAGGACAGTGAAAAATCCTGTCTCAAAAACGTTGGCAGTGCCTGAAGAAGGACACCAAGGTTGTCTTCTGGCCTCCACATATAGCCATGTGCACATGAATGGATACCTTCACACACACACACACACACACACACACACACACACACACACACACACACACACACCATAATCCACATACAGATGCACACACAGACCACACACAGAGAGAAGAAATTAATAATAGTAAGTAAATATGACTTATTGAATAGAACTTTTTGCCATAGTCCACTGATGAGTTGCTGTGTGTTAGTTACCTTTCTATTACTGTAACAAAGGACCTGATGTTATATGTTTTATTATATTATATATTCATATTTTATATGCATAAAGATATATGTATGTGTTGGTACTGAAACGAAATGGCTCATAAGAAGAGAAAAATGATCTTAAGAATGGGTAAAGGACATTAGAATACATGTAACATGAAAGAAGAAGGGAGAGTAGTGGACAAAAGAAGGGAGCCAGGGACACAGAGACAGGAGAAAAGAGTACTGGAGAATGATCAAAGAACAAAATAGGAGTGAAGAAGCCATAGCAGAACCCAGCACTTTATACACTAACTTAAAATAATAATAATAATTTAATTAAATTAAAATTAAACAATAAAGACCTCAGTGTGTGTTTCTATACCATCTTTAAAGAGGAGGCATGCCTATAAGCCTTGACTACTTTAGGAAAGAAGAACCTTCTGGACTTCTGCACCGGTGGCTAGGTGCAACAGCGTCTGTCAGTTCAGCCTAGTAGAGAGGAACTGCATGTAACCCTGACCTGTACCTCTCTCACACCTCACTTCATCAAATTGACTGAATGCATTAATGCTATGAAGATTGAAAGGCAATCCCATGGGAACCCAGAACAGTATTTCATATTTTTGCATAGACTATTTAGTACCTCAACAAAATTAGCTGAGACAGCTCCTACCTAACTGTTCAGAGTATACTATAAGTAAACTACATTATGGAAATTAATTAGGTACCTAAGGGAAAAGCATTAGCATTTCCAGATTCTAATTTAATTGGGGACTCAAATTTGCCTGAGTTTCTAAATTCTACAGTCAGGCACATTGGAAGGGCTGCTGGGAGTCTTCTGAGTCCATACATAATGTCATATGGACAGCATCCACCTGAAAAGCTACCTTAGGAGGCTTTGGTTTTCTCTCAGGGCTATTTAATGCTGTAATAAAATGATAATTGGTGGATGTATCCATTTACTGTAAACAGTTATAACCATATTGCTGTGCAAACCTTGGTGCTATTTATGATGGAGTGTCAGCATCTCTCAGTTCTAGAGTTTACACTCCATAGTCCAGAACGTCTTTGGTCCAGAGATTTAGTATTATAATGAGGTCATCAGAAAGTACGCAGGTATAAAACAGGAAAGAAAAGCCTAAAGAGAAAATATTATTTTTTAACATCACCACCTTCCTCCTGCATTGTTCTTTCCCAGGCTAAGTGTCAACTGGAGTCTTGCCTTTGTTTTACTTCCATTGGTAATCCCCCTTGTGATATCAGTTGTGGTGATTCGAATGGAAAATGTCTCCCATAGCTTCAAGTGTTTGTGATTAAGCCTCATACTCAGTCTCAGGCTGGTGGAGCCTTTCAGAGGTGGAGCCTTGCTGGAGGAGGTATGTTGCTGAGGGTGGACATTGAGGTTTACGAGTCCAGCCCATTGGGTGTTCAGAGTTAGCTCACACAGACTCTGTCCTTCCTGCTGCTGTGACAGGATGAAACTTCCCCCTCAAAACTGTAAACCTAAGTAATCCCTTTCCTCTCATAAGGTGCTTCAGTTGAAGTGTTTTGTTCCAGCAATGAGAAGATAACTGCTACACCAGTTTTATCATAAAACAAAGGCACTGTGGAAAGGAAAGAGAAGTCACACAGAATTCTCTAGTATCATTAACAATAGTGAAGGCACAGGGAGATGGTTAGCTGAGGTGGGTTAACTTGCGACAGTAATCTTTTCCACCTCTTCCTCACAATAAAGATATGATCCATGGAGAAAGTTTCCTTTATATGCAAACACAGACTCAATGCAGCCCCCCCCACCACAGCCTTCCCTAATTCCTTAAAGCCAATCACCACCCTTGAATTTGTCCATGTAGGAATTGAAACAATCACTTACTTATGAGATGTTTACTGGTATTGAGGCTAATTTTTCACTTCCCAGGAAAGAATTCCAGAACACTCTAGAATAACATCCACTTTAGACAGGCACTATGAGGTTAAAAGGTAGACACCCCATTTCAGTGTTTGGAAAAAGGAAAGCTTATATTGAAAAAATAGACCAAAAAGTTAAGGTAGAAGAGAATGTAAGAAATACATAGATAATTCATGGATTAGTACTATAAGGTACTCCTAATAAAAGTAATATACCTATGTTTGTCAACAATGTAGATATTTCGGGGACACTCATTCTCCTATAAGTAACCCCTCACCCATGATCCTGTAAATAAGTCCAATGAACTCATTTCTTCAACAAGGTAGACCTGGGTGGAATAGTTTCTTTGGTTTGTCTTTGGTGCCCTATGCAGAAACAAAACACTAGGAAAAACAAATAATTTGGAGAAAGGCTTAAAAATGATTTCCTTAGGGTAGGACTCCACTTTCTAATACAGAGATCTTGCACCCACGTGTTTATTCCTGTATTTACAACAGCTAAGAATTGGAATCAGCCTACATGCTCATCAACACATGAATGGATAATGAAAATGTGGCCCATATACACAATGGAATTCTATTCAGTAGTTCAGAAAAATGAAAGTATGATTATAAAAATTTCAGAATAGATGGACCTTGAATGAGCATAAATGAAGTGACCCAAACTCAGGCAAAAACTGTATGTTCTCTCTCTTAGCTAGTAATGTATGTATGCATGCATGCATGCATGTATGTATGTATGTATTGTAGGCCAAGTGTGGACAAAATCCATAAAGTAGAACCATAGCCAAAAAGAAATTAAAGAACAGAAGTAGGAAAGACACTGGAATGGGATTTAGAATTAGGGAGAGAAAAGGGTTGGGAACAGAAGGGGTGATGGGATTTAAAAAATGTTGTATTTGATAATGCCAGAATGAATAATACCTAAATCTCTGTAGGCCAACCAAAAAAGTTAGCAATTAAAGAAATAAGTAAATTACTTCATTTTGATTACTACTTGAGGCTTGAATAACATCAAAATTGAAAAGAGTAGACCTTCATACACTAAAGCCAAAATTAGCTTTCGGTTTGGGAGGAAGAGCATATATGGATGCCAAGTTCAACAGAAAAATGCCTCTAGCCATGACTGAAACACTGACAAAAACAGCCTTCAGCTGAGAAACAGACTGTCAGGTCATTACACAAAGAGACGCACCGCTTAAGCACCTGCACATCTAAGAAGCCCAACGTCTGTGCACCTTGCAGAAACTTCCCACAAGAAATCTTCCTTCCAGAGATAAGGAAAGCTGTCACAAACCAAGCGTCTATTTTGGATTCTAGAACTATAGCAAAAGAATGAGAAAGTGATGAATGTGCACAACTCTTGAAGCTACAAGAGATGAGAACTAGTAACCTTGATTTGTTTCCAATGTAAGCATAAATTTTAAATATTAGTCATTCAATTGATTAAAGTGTTTTGAACTTCTGTGGCAGCATGTAAACTGTAAAACACATCAAATCAATTACCATGTGTATATACTTTACATGGAAATTTTCTTTGATGATTTATCCTAAGAAAATTTAGGAAAAGGTATAAAATGTGATAGCACCCACTAAGAATAACAATTATTTCATGGAGAGATGGTTATGTATTTTTAATACTTTCCATTTTAATAGCATATTGGAGTAAATATGTTTTCACACATATATGTATATCTATTCACAGATATTTTCTTCTGTGAGATTAGTCACCATAGATCTTTATGTCCTCTATATTTAGATTTCTGCATTGTATCACACATATTCTACATTTTCTTCTTTCCTTTGATCTGTCTTTGAGATTTTTATCGACTAGCTATCATCTACTTATCAATCTATCCATTCCTCTATCCATCCATCACTCCGTCCATCCATTTTTCTATTATCTACCTATACCTATCTTTTCTTTCATCTATTTTCCATTTTTCTGTTTTCTATCATCTATACATCTATCTATCCACTCACTTCTCATCTGTGTACCTATCTATCATCTATTTATTCATCTATCCTTTCAGCTGTCCTTCTAGCTCTCTACTACCTATTTTTCTATCTGTCAATCATCTATAATTAATCATCCATATGTTTGGAATGCTATCTTCAGGGCATGACAGACCTCACCACTTTAATTAATCATACCAACTCTGAATACCTACAAGAGACCTTCAATGCTGAGCCCATTGATCTCCCCTTATAGAAGAAGGAATTGGGGAGGTCATGTGAAACACCCTCACCTGAGATTCCAACCACTCGCTCCTGTACCTCCCTGCCAGGTGTAGGCATAGAATGTGGACTCAGCTGCATGTGGACTCTGAAGGCACAAGTGTATATAAAATGTAGGTTAATTGAAGTATGGACTCCATCCATACAGCTATGGTGAAGTCCACATCCATGCTAGGGTGAGATTTGTCAACAATATAGCTATTTCAGGGACATTCATTCTCCAATAAGTACCCCTCATCCATGACCCTGTAAATCTATTAAACTTACTGCTTTACCAAGGAAAACTTGGGTGGACTAGTTTCTTTGGTTTTTCTCTGGTGCCCTGTGCTGATGAACTATAAGAACAAATTTCAGAAATGAATTATGAGAATTAAATACAGGAATGAACTATGGGAAAGAACTGGGAATATTTCTAATGGACTTTATAAATACCTCTTCATATTTTGCATCTGTGAAATGCTAAATTCATGTAACTTGCCCTAAAATTAATTTTACAACTGTATAATATTCCCCCATAAAGCAATTTGACTAGGTTTCTTCTCTGTCTTGATGTACCTTTGGCCTGAACAGCACAGATGACCAATGTTGACAAGCAATGTTTAGAGATGCTAACTGATTTTAAGATATGCTCTGTGCTCCTTTCCTCAGAGGCCTGGTTGGACTCTTGACTCAGTACATACAAACATGTGTAACAGGTGCTGATCATAGCACTGAAGACAAGGTCAGTAACTATGGGCCCACAGATCTGTTGAAGGCAGCAGATGGGCTTAATGTGATTGCTCTTGTGATCAGAGTGTGTGTGTGTTATGGATCAGTAGAGTCCAGCAGGTCATACCCCAAATTCTTTTCCTTTAATAAATATTTAAGGATTATCCAAGGTTGAAAGTTCCTTACCCTTTGCTCATACAGTGAATACTTGTTCACACATTACTGGTTTCCGGCTGTTCAATAAAAGTGCCATGAGTGCCTGTAAGCCAAGGAGGCCAAAGCCACAGTGACATCAGAGCAGCGGTGACAGCAGATGCACCAGGTTTACTAATGGCTTAAACTAAACTTGACTTTCCTTTTGCTTCAGGCTGCTGCTAGAGGCAGCTAGCCCACTCCTGGGATGGGGTACCAGGAGTTAGCTCTCACTCCTCTCAGGCTCTGCTCTTAGAAGCTGTTTGCCCGCTTCTGGATGGGAAAGTTCCAGAGGTTAGACTTCCCTAGATTCATGGCTGTGTTCCCAAAAATAGGGTATTGATGTTTCTTCTAAGGTAAGTGGAGGTTTATTCGTGTCTCTTAAGGAAATGCTAACATAATGGTCAGCTCGTTATCATCTATATGTCTATCTATCTGAATACCACCCAGTGTCCAGCCTAAGAGGACTTGAGAGATGGTATTACCCTCAGGACTAATAACCCAGTTCAGGCACATGCATGGATATGGGAGCAATCTTCGGTGCGGTCTTCCATAACTTCATACCATTTTTAAGTGCATGTTGAAAACGCAGCTCCTCTCTCCTGCCTAAACCAGCCTACATTAGAACCTTCTTATGCTGAGAAGACAATTTCAAGACTTTTAAAAGTCTTGTGGTGCCAGTGTGGGTAAATTACCATCCCCAGTAGCTTAGGTATACTAAATGCATTTGGGCATATATTTTCAATTTAGGATGGATACCTGGAATATGACGCCAAAACAAATCAGGAACATCTGCATAGGGATCAGCCCCTCAACTTCAATTATAACCATTAGCCAAAATTTATTTTCAACTCTCTCTCTCTCTCTCTCTCTCTCTCTCTCTCTCTCTCTCTCTCTCTCTCTGTGTGTGTGTGTGTGTGTGTGTGTGTGTCTCTCTCTCTCTCTCTCTCTCTCTCTCTCTCTCTCTCTCTCTCTCTCTCTCTCTCTCTCTCATGGAGTGATGCAAAGGATTTGGAGGAAGCTTAGGAAATAAGAAAGGGAAGCAGAAGTTACTTGCATTTCTACATTAACTCAGAAAATATCCTGGTGCCAAAATTTTCAGTTAATGGCTGTCACCCTTCCCTCACCTGTTTGCTCTATGAGTCTATCAAAACACTGTCATTGAAAAGTTCACACCTCAGTATCTTCTGCTGTCTTCCTTCGATAGTTTCTTTCCTTGTCACTGTCAAATCTCTTAGTCAGCTGTGCATCATTTGATGATTGAGTCTTACCTGGGAGTACTGCTTGCCTTCTTAAAATACTCTTCCTGTATCCCACCGTGTCCTTACTAGGGGGGAGGAACATCTAACCTGTACAGCAATTTCAAGTATCCTACTATTGACAAGGCAAATGATAACCAGGATAGAAAAAAAAAAGTGAGACACAAGTACATCTGAGTTGTAAAGCTCAGCATATGGGGTCTCGTTTTCCATAGCCTTGTCCACCAGAAATTATCCTTCTCAGAGTCTCCCTGAAAACCTCATTCACTTATGCCTTAAGATGGAGTCCAGTCCCTACCAAGAACCTGACATGCACCAGACACTCAAGTGTCTGCAATCTGAATCAATAAGAATTCATATGAAGGGATATACCATTTCAACTCCTCTTCGGAGTCATCATGAAAAAAAATAAGTTTTGTGAAGATAATTATAAAATGTATATATCGAATAAGGAGGTCAGTTGTATCTAGAACCCAGTAAGGTCATAAACACATCACCCTACATGTACATATACACACACAGAGTGAATAGAAATATATGTGTTCCAATTACAAGGAGCTTGTTGGAAGGGTCAGGAAACCAGATAACTTGTGCCCAGGAGAGCTAGTCCACACTATGTACAAACCTGGCCCTGCTTCTTGGCTGTTTTCCACACAATTAGCTGACTGACAACTTTTCAAGACCGTTATAAAAATAACTTATAAGATTTAGTCACATCAGAAAGGCCATCAAAATGAGTAATGGAGGATGTTTTGAAAGGATCACATGCCAAGTCAGCATATAGGACACACTTTAAAAAATTGCCATATGCCATTCATTTCCGAGGAAAACACCAAAAGACTGTCACAAGCCACTCAATCCCCAACAAACTATTGATATAATATAGTGAAACCAGTGTCACTACCAGGAGTCCAACAAAAAACACAAGGCTTTTTGTCTTCTTAGAGGAGTATCTTTTCTCTAATCTTGTTATACACATTTCTAAGCTTTCCATCCTGGTTCTTTTTTTTTTTTTTTTTTTTTTGTCCATAATGAGTTACATTGTTCAGTGGGCCAACAATGAGTTGTTATCCCCAATTCCTCATTGCCCTCCCTCCCCTTCCCCAGTCAGCTGGATATCCTCCTCCGTGGGCCATCTGGATCAGTCTTTGTGGTAGGGGACCATGGATAGCCTAGTATTCAGCCGGGTTCTCCTGACCCAAGTGTGTTGTTACTGAGGGGTGCCATGCCTCTGATAATCTCCCCCACCAGGGCTCTCACAATCTTTCCGCCCCCTCTTCTGCTCAGTTCCCTGAGTCGTGGTGGGTAGGCATTAAGGATGCTTTAATGCTGTGAGCTTAGGGGTTTTTGTGTGGTTGTATTGGTAATTACATCAGATTTCATGACAAAAGAACCTTATAAGGATAAAATTACAGAAGTTATGCAAATAATTGTACTTTAGATTATGTAGAACCTAACACAGAACACAAAGCTAGGTTTCTTTAAAAACATTGAATGACTTACAATGGCGCCGCCCCACATGTTAAGGAAGAATGAATTGAGGTCAAGAAAGGTGAAGTAAAATTCTCAAGGTTAACACACACCCATGGGGGCAGTAACCTGTGAAAACTCTGTCTCCTTTTAAAGTTATGATTGCCTTTCTCTCAATAAAGAAAAGGAGTGAGCCAGTAGGGGCTTTGCTGGCAGCCCTTGTAGCAGCTCTGGGTTGAAAGAAAGACTCCATCTTGAAGAAAGAAATACGTGGATGTGTAATAATAGGACACCTGGCATTCTCTTCTGGCTTCAACATACATGCACATAGAACATGCAAATCTGCCCACTCAGGTGCCTACATCACACATCACCGTACCCCCCCCCCAACACTCACACTAGAAAAATACATTTAGTGATCTAGGGAAGTGGTTTAATGGACAAGAGCATTTGCCATGTAAGCATGAGGATCTGAGAGGGCCTGTGTTTGATCCCCAGTACCCACAAAAAATGATAAGGGTGACCATATACACCTGTAACCCGAGTCCTGTGGGAAGCAGACCCAAGCTCACCTAAAAAATCAGTTCCAGGTACAATGAGAGACAAAGTCTCAAGGAAACCACACAAACCAATGATAGAGGACTGCCAATGTGCTCCCCTGAGCCTACACCTGCGTACATAGGGTGAGCACAGCTGCACACACACCTACACACACCCCACACCCAACCCCACACATACTACATACAAACACACCAACAAATGTTTCAACTATTCTGGTGAAATACTGTCTTAAGAGAAATAGCAAAGCATCATATACAAAGAACGATTTTCATTTTTGGCTTGTTGTGAGAAGACTGTGAAAGACGGAGTCAGGAGGCTGAAGGCTACGGGATTCCCCAGCTGGTCCTGTGGAAATAAAATGCCCCTTGTCTCAGCCATTTTAAGCCATGATTACATTAACTTTTAGGAAATGCACAAATGAAACAACATTTCAGAGAACTGGCCAACTGAGATGAATGAACATATATCTTGGAAATCTTGTAGCATCTGCCACTGTTAACCTTGGGTCATATTTCTGAAGCAATGTCCAGCCCAGCCTTTGGGCCATCTGCTTCCAGCCCTAAAAATAACCAGAGATAACTAACACAGTTTTTTTTTTCCTACTGATATTTTTTAATTAGGAAAGCATTTCCACCTTTGTTCTCTGATTGAATACAAAATGTTTGTTTGACAGACAGGTTACATTTGATTTTTTAGTACACTTTGAATTCTGAGGTAAGTGGTATTTTGGGGGCTCGTGGGAGGGGGCTCCAATACACTTGCTGGAGGGGAGGATCACATATATGGTGTGGAAATAAGAAAGCCCTTATGTTGGTGGTGGTCTTGTCTAGACCAGGAATTTCCAAGTTCATGGCATCTTACACACAAATTCCAAAGCAGCAAGTATTTGTATTTACAGATATGCACTGCGAGAACCCCTGGGGTCTTTGAGCCACAGTGCCCAGAGCAGGGGTTAGTGTTTGAGGCTTCTTTTTGGGAGGTCCAAGAGGAGGAGGAGTTGGTTGCTAATGGGCATAGTGTTGGTGGTTCTTTAGTTTAATTAACAAGCTTGGGTTATGGAAGCCTTAGTTCACAGCACAGTCCTTTCCCATGATGCATCTGACTTGATTCTTCTGCAAGCCCAGGCTCGCATAAGTGTTAATATGACAACTAGCAGAGGCATTTAAAGTTCACTCCAGGACGTGGTTTTCCTTAGTGTGCATGCAGCCCAATCTGGTCCTGACTGGATCCTCCCATGCCCTTTGTGTCTGGATGTGAATGCATTGGTCACAAAGGAGAGGACTGAGGATTGCCAGGAGGAGGGACTTTCCTACTGATTTGAAGTTCCCAGGCTGCCAAGGGCAGAGTCAGGAAGGGGATGTGTATGCCACCCTAGCCAGGCAGAGGCTCATGTTGTTTAGCTACCTTACACTTGCCTGCTTCAATCGAGCTGGCATTCTCCTGGTAGTAATAATGCCTACAGCATCCTCCTCACTCCTCCCGGGGCTTCTGGCTGTATAATTTTCCTATATCGCATCTGTTTTTGTTGTGCCTCTTTAGCTCATTCTCCTCGTCTCTCCTGATGGTCTGTATCTGACAGTTGGGGCCCATCATCTGAAATGTGTGCTGAGCCAAATGGTGAAAACAGAACATCTCAAATCACAGCAAGATTCCTGACAGGTTTAAGATTCAGATACAATTTTCTTTGCCCCAATTAGGCAAGAATGCTTGAAGAATAAAAAGACTAAAATATGGTTTTATAGAGACGTTTTTAACACTCTCAAATAAAGCAAAAGAAAAGGAGCAGAGAGGGCTGGGGGAAAGATCATTTCTTACTAAGCCATTGCATTTAGAAATCTTGGAGACACATCCTGAATTGCTTTGTTTCTGAAGTGCTTGTAGCTCTGTAGAAACCCTCCTGTGACTTCTTTCACTGCCTTCATTCAATTTCATATTGTTTTGAAGGTCCGGGCCGAGAGGAGATGTAATTGGACATTTGGTGAATGCAGACGAGTGAAATCGTGCCCAAAGTTATTAGCTTATCTTAGTTTGAAGAGCAAGGCGAACATTTTATTTCATCTAACTTTTATAGCAATCAATTAATCCTCTGGTTCAAGGATGGCCAAACACCTTTTTCCATTCTCGTGGAAACATTGCCATCTAGTGGCTCATTGCATTGATGCAGGGCAGATCATCAATGAAACAAGCAGCCTGGACCCTCTGGAATCTTCTCTCTGTGTGGTGTTTTCTCATTAATCAGTGTGGTCCATGACTCTCACTGGCTACCTTTTGCTTGAAATCATGAATTCATAAATCAATTTAAAGAAAGTTGTAAAAAATATTTAGCAATATATAGCCAATAGCTTTCATATATCTTTCAATAGATTCATTTTTGTGTGTATAGAAATATGCTGAAAGATAATCTCAGTCGTCAGTCCTTAGGCATCATCCACCTTTTATGAGACAGTCTCTCAATGGCCTGGAACTCACTGATTAGGCTAGAATGGCCGGCTAGTGAACCCCAGGAATTCACCTGTCTTTACCTCCCAGCACATTACCAAGCCTGGCTCCTCCCCCAACCCCCACTTGGGGTCTGGGGTTCTTATGTCACAGGTCCTTATGTTTGCAAGAGAAGCACTTCAGTGAGCTATCTCCTCAGTGACTAAATAAGTTCTTAAAGATTTATTTAACTGGAATATTTAATTGTTCTTAAGAACCCAATTCATAATGGCCCATAGAATTTTAATAGTATTAGAAACTAGCTCTTAGTGTTTAGAGACCTTAATAGTCTGATGCAGTAATTCTTTAACTGTTTGAATTTGCCAATGACTTCAGTTAATGGTATAAACACTCTGCTGGGAAATTTTACATATTAGCAGGCACACTAAATTCTGTGTACATTCCCAAGTGCTACATAAGACAGTTGAGTCTCATGCTGCTAAAGAACTCCTAACTACTAAAAGTGACAAGAAGCTGTGATTTAGCCTGTACCAGTGCCAAGTACTCATATTTGAACTCATGTAATCATGTCGACTGTTCTAAGAAGTAGGAACTATGAGTAACCCATTTCACATAAAAAGGAAACTGAAATCTAGACAGATGAAACTGTTCCTAAAGCTATACACGCAATAACAGGTACAGTTAAAATCAGACCATGTAGGCTGACCACAAATACCATGTTCTGTCTCACTGTATACAGTGGGGCCTCTACTGCAGGCTGAAAATCACATGAAACTGTTCCCATGTTGTTAGTATGGCCAGGCTCTCTAAGCAATCCCTTCATCTTCCATTTCCCAGAATTCTATCAAAGCAACAGATATGCTCTAGCTGAGAGAGAAAGAAACAGATGGAAAACTAAGGGGATAGGTTTTAGAGCCCTTATAAAGGGACTTGTCATGCGAGGTTGAGTTACTGAGACCTTCATGTTCTGCGCCTTTGGGCTGATAGACACTGTGAGAGCATTACAACAAAATATTGAACTTAAATGAAGGATGTCAGTTCTGGGAAAACAAGTCATGTCATTAATCTGTTTTTTGCTGTGTGACTTGAATCCTCACCTCCCTACCTTCGATTTCAAAGAACTCCTTCAAAGAAAGCTACCTGGACTAATGTCCCTGTGGTCACATGAGGAGAGAAGAGTTAAAGAGCTAATCCTCTTGGGGTACAATGATATGAGGGTTAGAGAGAAGGGTGCTGGGACTTCAGTACCACCATTCAAGATGCTCCATCAATCATCCTACCAGCATCCCTGTCCCAGAGGCTGATGGGAGATGAGGAGAAGATGTTGTCCTTTGGAGTCCTTCCCCCAAGTCCCAAAACACCTGGTTGCAATGGAAAGATCGTTGTAATTCACTTCCAGGTGGTAAGAGAGGAAGTGGGAAGCAGTTTCCTGTTTGAAGAGAGCTGGTGATTTCCAAAGTGTCCTTTAAAAACACGCACGGACAGGGAGTTCTTTGACCCTGCCATGTACTTTTCCATTCAATCTAGTCTCTGCTAGAGAGTATTCTCCTCCTCAACCTTGTCTCAAATACTTAACCAAACTAGAAAAGCAATTGTTGTCACAGGAATGTAATCAGGTTTGTTAACACAGAACTTTTGATGCGCATAAAGGAACAGACCGGCCTATGGATGGCAAGATGTTGCCTCCAGTGTATTGTGATGAATCTAAAAGAAAAGTGCATATGTTTTCCAATTAAGAAAATGCCTGTTGAGCGATGGGTAATGCCATCTGTCTGAGCCTCTTAGATGGAAATGAATGGTTAAAAGCTTTTGCTAGAAAAAAGATAACATCACCATAATTTACAGCCTAGTGACCTGGACTTCCAAAACATCAACACATCTTTTCCCTGAGTGTTCTTCTACCATTTAATGGTGATACCTAATTCTATAATTAATCCAAGGAAATGGATCCTTCACTATTATCACTGTAACAACATTGTTTTTCTCATTTAAGAAGAGAATGTAATGGGTTTCCAGTGGGGTAGTCATTTTAATCTTGCGTGGTAAAGGACTTGCTTCTTCACCACTGACCTATCAGCTGCTTCTTACCCCAGAGTGAGCAGATCTAAGGGCTTTTGAAAATCAGCACAAGCTCTAACTGCTGCCTCATTATTGTTTTTTCTGAGACATTTGAAAGACTTGCTCAATAAACCTTATATGAATGATAAAGGTCAGAGAAAGGTCATAGTTTTCTTTAAAGAGGTACCTTTCTTTAAACCTATCAAGCTGGGATTTTCAGTTACAAAGGAAATGTGTAGGCTCATAAAGGCAGAATTATCCTTCATGTTTCTTTTAGGGACACTGGGTGGCATTCTACAGATCTGGGCACCAGCACAGAGCCATGTTTAATGGGCTCCTGCACCCAATACCATGTATAAATAACAGAAAAAAATTATTGTAAAGAACCAAAGCCTGTGCCTTTCTGTGTTCTGGCTCAGGTCATGGCAGTGACAAGGCCAAATGCACCAAGAAGGTCGTGTCACTAGAAAGTCGCTACCTGCAATGGTGCCTCCCTCTGGAAAAAGCTGAAGAAAACTGAAATCAGCCAGCATGCCAAGCTTTGTCTATATACCCATTGATATAACAAAATAATATATAACATTGGGAAATGTGTATATAATTTTATAATAAAACAGCAATATCATTAACTCAGAGTTTACTGTGCTGTGTCTTGGTGAAAACTGAGTAATTTTTGTTTAATGCTCCATGAAGACAGGAGTATTTTTCTTCTTATTTGCTATTGTATTATGAATTCCTAGACCAGTACCTTCAATGTAATATGAGTTAATTAATTAATGTTAAAGGTAATATAATAAATATTTGACAGATTAAAATAAGGGTTCATACTGTTGTCTTGCCTCAACGTTATTGAAGAATAGGTAGCTTATTCAAGATCATGTTTTGGTGCTAAGGTTTGACCAAGTTCTTCTTAACTTCAAAAGGCAAAAGATGTGCTGAATGTGGTAGCACATGCCTTGTAATCCCAGCATTCATGAAACTGAGACAGGTCTGAGCAACACAGCAAGACTGACCCAGTCTCAAAGAATAAAATCAAGCCAACAACTCCTTCAAGGATGCATTTGAAAGTCACGAAGGCCATCACAATGAGTGCACTCCAATGACAAGCACTGTTTTCCTCCTACAGAACCTGACATTTTAGCCTTTGTCTCTAATTGAGTGGGACATTTGGCTTTTCAGTGTTCTGCATGATGGACTCCATTCTTTCCCTTCCTGTTGAAATAGGAAGCATTTCAAAGTTCTGTCTTTGGACCCCCCAGTCAGTGTCCATTTGTGCAGAAATGTGATACTTTGCATGTATCATCATCCAAGTGTTCACTATCCAAACAAAAGTAGTTGTCAATTTAACATAGCTGTTTGATGAGGTATCACTTTTTGCTAAGTAGGTCCCTCTTCTACTCTCTCAGCTCTATTTCTCGTGTGTGTGTGTGTGTGTGTGTGTGTGTGTGTGTGTGTGTGTGTGTGTGTATGGTGTGCATGCATGTATGCATGTTCATATGTTGTGCATGCATTTGTGTGCAGGTACATATATGTTGTGCATGTGGTTATGGTAGCAATCTCAGGTGTTATCCTCAGGAATGTTTGTCCACCTCATTTAGAGTCAGGGTCTTTCACTGACTCCTGAGCTCACTAAGTAGACTAGACTGACTAGCCAGTGGGCTCCAGGAATACTCATGACTCTGCCTTCCCAGCACTTGGGTTACAGGCACAGCCCTCGTGCCTGGCTTTTTACATGGGGGCTGATGATTGAACTCAGGTCTTCATGCTTGTGAGATGAGCACTTTATCCACTGAGCTATCTCCCCAGACTCTAGGCTCTATTTCTTCTCTTCATGAAATTTTTGTTTTGCAACTTTCCTGCTCGGCTCAAAACCAATTTCCTATTCTCAACTCTTTTTTTCAAAACTGGAGGCTACAGAACACTAGAGAGCAGTAAACTGGGCTTCCTGGCCAAACTCACTGGTGGCTTCTTTTCTCCACCTTGATGAGGCATGGAAGGAGGAGGAGGATGTACAAGACAGGTCAGAGGGACTTAGCTCTATTTAAGGCACTAGGAAGATGCTAAGCCATGTAAAAATTTAGTTAATATCATTATTAATGCCAATGTTATTTAACTCCTTATTATAAGCACTTCTTATGCTGTTGATTTCCTGTAAATAAGCAAAGATTTTGGAGAATGGGTCAATTTGACCCCCTAATTAGCAGCTGTTGGACACTGCCTTGCTTCCCTGGCTGCTAGGAGCAAAAGGACCAGCAGTTAGGCAGCTGGACTACCTTTATGCCATCGTTGGCCATTCTGAACACTCCATAGCCACACTGAGAATGCCACACAGGATCACTGCTGCTGCAGGAAGGCCTCAGCCAGGACAGTTTCAAACACCTTTTACCAGACTTTTTCCTATCATAAACTTAAGAGAACTCTAGAATGACCCTGCAATCTATTCCACCTAGACCGGAGGGGGGAGTGGGAAATATCCTCTGCTGGCCTAGACTGCTGTGACCAATGCAAAAATAACAATACTGTGATTGGTATAGTTGCAAACCTTGTTGCAAGGATTGCTGTGATTGGTGAAAACAAAAACTTTGATTTGAATGTGAGGTTTACTGTGAATGGTGTAATTCCCCTTCTTGGCTATATATGCAAGCTGTCTGGATCACTTAGAGAATAAGAAATGAAATATTCACCTGGCCCATGTCCCCCAGAGTTGCAAGAATAGGCTGAATGAAACAAAGTGGGGTTTTTTTGTTTGTTCTTCTTTTCTTTTAAAATATTTTCATTTATGTGCAAGGAGGGAGGAAGAGAGAGGGAGAGAGAGAGAGAGAGAGAGAGAGAGCCAGAGTCTCTACCTGCTGCAAAGGAACTCCAGATACATGTGCCACTTTGTGCATCTGGCTTTATGTAGGTACTGGGAAATTGAACCTGGGTCGTTAGGCTTTGCAAGCAAGTGCCTTAATTGCTGAGCCATCTCTCCAGTCCCGTTTGTTTGTTTTTCTTGCCTACTTTTAGTAGTGTGGACTGAGCTGGAATCAGGAAGAAATGGGAGAGGAAGATAAGAGGGCAGGGACAGCTGAGTGGTTGACAAGCCACACAAAGTGGCACACATGTCTCGAGTACGTTTGCAGTGGCAGAAAGCCCTGGTGCTCCCTCTCTCTCTCTCTCTCTCTTTCTTCTCTCTCTGTCTGTCTCTCCTTGCAAGTAGCTATACAATAAATCAATTAATATAAAAACATATGAAAAATACATATATGTCAAAGAAATAATGGCTAACTAACCTTTATATTGAAAGAGGCCCAACTGAGAGTAAAAAAAAAAAACACTCAATATCATTGGAAGCAGAGAGCATGAAGCAGTAATATGCTAATTTAAAACCTGTGTGAATGGTCAGTAATCATTTTAAAGAGCTGACTAATTTGCTAGTAGTATGAGATGGTAAATAATCCTAAAAAGATTTTTGTAAAATCAGTACTGATAATCAAATGCACAATATTCAGTGAAATAGATCCCCTCTCACAGGAACCACCATTCTTGAACAATAATTTGAGCTTATGATTCATGGGCATTAGAGTTGAATTTTTTGTCTCTGTTTCTATTGGTAAGAAGTTATTTTAGTCAACTGATCATATATGTAAAAATGTCATAAACAAGGATGTCCATAAAACATAGAGGACACTTCCCCAAAACTTATGTGTGCTGGCAGTTATCTGTGAACATATGCATGTCTTACTACATCATGCATCTGTTAAAATCACTTCTTCCATAAACTATAATAATATAAGAAGTTCATTATATAGTCCAATATCAAAAACTCAGACGATAAGAGATCACTTACATTACAAGTCCAGGTGGAATATATCATATACCCTATGTTAAAAGAAGGTTTATAAAAGCTCAACAGTTTTCTAGGAGAAATGATAATAAAATTTTTAACGTTTTTTACTGAAAATAATAATCTCTACATTTAAAAAAGTCAACAGGGGCTATTTTTTCCATTGAAACCAAAGCAAACTTCAATCTGTAGATTTAATCATTATTATTCCAGGGTTACAATATAAGTGCCAGCTCTTACTGCATGTTGCTTTAGTGTAAATTTTTCTTTGAAAACCAAACATTTTCTTCTAATCATCTTCAGAAAATCTTTAAGCTCTAAATGTAAAATCCAAAAGTACCCCTGGAAGGATCTAAGTATTAGTGTTTCTGTTTGGCTTGGATGCAGCTGTTAAGATATTTTTTAAGTAATTGTTACATACAGCAGCCCTGTTAACAACTAATTAAGAAGTTGTCCTTGGTTAAAATACCAGCGAGACCATGTAGATAAAAAGATGGAAAGCTCACATTGTTAGCTGTAGTCAGTAGCCATGGAATTTGCTAACCCAAGTCCATGTTTCTAATTTCCCCAGTGATCACTATGACTCCATTATGTTTAAATTCCACCCTTGTCACAAAAGCAGGATTTGGGCTGCTAATGTCACTCAAGAACTTATGGCATAGCAGATCACAAATTCTGTGTGATTTGCCTAGAGACTTTTCGGTTTCTTTTTATGATCTCTTGAGAAATGGAAAACCCATGATTTAGTTGCATTATTTGAACTGGCAGCAAAGCTAGTCATGCACAAGAAAACCATTACAATGTGTTTAAACACACTTAAATGTCTACTTTGTTAGGTCCATCAACTCCACTCTGGTTTTCCAGTACTACTAACCACACACAGTTCAGTTCCTCAAAGAAAATAACACTGAGAAATCCTGTAGCCATCCAAAGATGCACTGCTTTAGAATCTTGGATGAAGCCCAGTTACCTCAAATGCCTCAGTATTGAGGTTATAAATACTTCAAGGTCAATTTTACATAAAATGTTTCTTAACAAGTATTTCTTGAAAGAGTCATATCTGATTTCAGTATCCAACCACCCAAAAAGACATTGTCAAAGACTTCTGCTTAAAAATGGAAAGACATGTATTTTGGCAGACTGATGATACCACTGAGAATAAGAACAGCCAAAGAATATAACCATCACATGTTTGAGGTCAGCAGGCTGTTGCAATAGGAAAGAGACTTAGAAAAACCCTAACTCCAGAGTAGGAAGACCAAAGCTGAAGTAAGCAAAATTCTGCAGTCACTCTAACCCTAGGGGCATTTGACTGCTTTGCCCATGAGCACAAGGAGTGGGATATCTTGCATAGGTTTCATTGGGCTGAGAGATAGCCAGATCATGGAGAAGACTGTGTCTTTGGAGGTGTTTCTGAACAGTGTTTCCATGCATGTCACAAAGCTGACTAAAAATATATTTTTGTCTTCTCAAACTAATAAGCAAATGTCACTCAAACACCTACTTACTATGCTATTGGGAAACACTCAAGTAGCAGAGTATCTAGTTTTATGGTATTTATAATCTTTGGGGAGACAAGATTAGAGATCAAATAGCAAATACCATTTAGAATTAAAAGCTATTTATTTTCTTCCTATAAACAGACATATTCTCTAATTATATATATGCATACATTAATTGTGTTAAGTAATGGTTTTGGTTATGACATTGTACACTTGTCCATTATATTCACCCCAATCCCCCTCTCCCCATCCTAATAGTACCCTCCCCACAATACACTCCCTCATGCCTTCATGACGTTAAAAATATTTTGTGTGCCTCTGTGAGTGTGCCTGTGTTCATGTGCACAAGTGCTGGGAGGTGTGCAATGGAATACCTTTGGAAGCGGCAGGACAACTTCAGGTGTTGGTCCTCACCTTCCACTTGTTTGAGGCAGAGTTTGTTGCTGTGTACACTGGGCTAGCTAGTCCATGAGTTTCCAGGAATTCTCCTCTCTCCATTTCCTACCTCACCATAAAAGCCCTGAGATTCCAAACACTCACCCTATTGCATCCAACTTTACATGGGTCTTGGGCAGCTGAACTTGGATTGTCACAGAGCAAGCCCTCCTGTGTTTTTTAATCTTATTTCTCTCATCTTCAGATGAAAGGGGGGAAATGCAGCATTCACTTTTCTTCGTTTGGCTTAATGTTACTTACTCTGATGATTTCCAACACTGTTGTACTTCATGGCTGAATAATAACCCAGTGTCTCTGAGATCTGAGATCATCTGAGAGAAGCCCATATAGAAGAGTTAGAGAGGTGGAAAATCCTTGTGTCTGAAATTCTCAGTTGTTCTAAAATGGAAATCTTAGCTCTCTCTTGCTCTTAAAGAAGCACTTATAATTTTAGCTAAATTTTTGCAATATGATTCTATGAAAATCATTCATTCTTTCCACCCACTGGGAACCTGCTCCTTTTCTAAATTCTATTCAGTGGATTGTCATGGGATCTCAATGTCATCACTCTGACGGCTCTAATGAAAGTAATGAATTGATGGATCATCTGGCTTTTCTCATATTTAGAATGAAACCAGCATTCTTTTTCAGCTCTTGGCATAAATGAAAGTGGAAGCTGACAGGATTTTGACTGCAACTAAAATGCATATATATATATATATATATATATATATATATATATATATATATATGTAAATTTTTGGAAGACTTTAAGCTACACAATGACTCAACCAACATATACTTCATTATGAAAATATGTTGAGAGCTTCATTGATGAAGATTATTAGTGCAATTATGCTAATGTAATATTGCCAATAGATGCATTGATAAAGAGAACTAACCTCACTGGAGTCCAGATGGCCTCTGAGTGGTGAGGGGACAGAGGCAGGGAGCAGATGTTCAGGGAATATGGCTTTCTCATTTAGGCAGACTTAACAGTTGCCCAGAGGCAAGCAACTACAGTGAACAAGAGATTTCACCCCTATCGGCTCTTCACTCAGGAGGTCTTCCACTACATATTACATATACTAATGTATTTTGAAGAAATCTGTTAGATTTTCTCTCTCTCACTTCTCCTCCTCTTCTTCCTCCTCCTCCTTCTTCTTCTTCCCCTATTTCTTTCTCTTTGAGACAAGGTCTCATGCAACCCAAGCTGGCCTCAAACCCTCTATGTACATAGAAGACAACGACCTCCTTGAACTTCTTATTTTCCTACATCTCTCAATTGCAAGTATGCACTACACAATCTATAAGGTACTGAGGATTTAATCCAGGGGTTTGCTATACTAGGAAAACACTAACCGACTGAGTTGCATCCTTAAACTGTTTGGGACTTTTAAAATAAGGAATATAATTAAGAGTCTTTCATAATGTTAAGACTTTTATTTCATCATTTTTAGAACTCCTGGTCTTTGGTACTATAGCCAATTTTTTAAACTTTTTCTTGATAGCTATAATTATAGACCATAAACCATTATGCTTCCCTCCTCCCTTACACCCTCCCCCATATTTCTTCCCCCTCTCAATTAGTCTCTATTTTGTTTTGGTGTCATGATCTTTTCCTCTCATTATGTGTAGATATTATCAGGCACCTGAGAAATCATAAATATCAAGGCCATTTTGTGTCTGGAAGTTTGCATTGTAAGCAGTCCTCCACTTCCTTTGGGTCTTACAATCTTTCTGCCACCTCTTCCGCAACAGACCCTGAGCTTTAGGAAGTGTGATAGAGATGTCCCAGTGCTGAACACTCCACTGACATTTTTTCTCAGCACTACGATGTCTTTTGCATTATCCCAGTGGACACCACCATCTGAAAAAGAGAAGCTTCTCAAGCCAAGTGAGAGTAGCATTATTATTTGGGTATGCTCATTTTTAAAAAATGTGCTTATAAAGCAGATTGGTTGGCATAATATATGCATTTAACCAGACAACAGGTGGTGTTACTCCCCTAGGACTCATGACCTCCCCTACCATAGGCTTTTGACTGGGTATTCACTACCAGGCATGTATTCCCTCCCATGGAGCAGGCCGCTAGTCCAGTTAGATAGCAATTGGTTTCCCCCACAGTAGACATGCCACTATTGCACCAGTTGGCACATTTGGCCTGGCTGGCCCACCATTAAGGCTTGCAAGGTCCACTGCTGTTCACCACCTTTGATGACTTCTCTCTCCCAAATGGCTACATGCAGCTATAGCTTTTCCCAGCTTTCTGTGAGCCGGTTAACAGGGAGGAGTTTCCAGCTCAGCTCCAGCTTGATTTCTCAGTGACCTGCAGCCCAAGCATATGTGGTCTTCGGAAATATAGCCAACATTTTTGATCTTGCATTTTTGTGCTGAGATAGGTATTTGTTTGCTCCTAGTCATCTATATCAGAACTCTCATGTGACCCTATTATTTTATATCAGTTGTTCATTACAAACATTTTTACCACTTGAAAACTTATGTTCCTTATATCAACATTAGTAAATGGCAGCTAGGGATATAGAAAAAAAGTACTTGTCTTGCAAGCATTCCAACGTGACTTCAATTCCCAGAACCCACATAAAGAACAAGCCATGCATAAAGGCATGTACTTATAATCACAGCATTAGGGTGATGGATATAGGAGGATCCCTGGGCTCTCTGGCCAGCCAGTCTAGCCCAAGTAGTGAGCCCCAGGCCACAGAATGATCCTAACTCAAAAAGCTAGATGGCACCTCAAAAACATATGTCCTCCATATGCACGCACACATGTCACCTGTGTATACATGAACACATGCATGCACAATTCCAAAATGTCTTTAAAGTTAAAATCTGGTTTACCATTCATTCTCCGCTTGAATTTGAAATCACTGAAATTAAAGGTCTAAGGTTGGAGTTTAAGGCAGCTAGCTTCTCATTGTATGACTTATGTAAACAAGAGATGGAGACAAGGGTCCAGATGTGAAAGGGGACATTAGCAATCAGGATGGGGACAATTACACAGGTGAAAGACAAGTCTTCTGAGGAACATGGTATAGCACTGATGTAGTTCAATAAATTCTTTGTGTTGAACCAGAACCACTGCTTTTTTATGTAGTCTTCATTCATGTTTACACACTTCTATTGGTCTTGAACTATAAAGAGAATTTACTAGCACTCGAGTGCAAAGAACTGTGGTAGTTATAGAATAAGATTTTAGTCCAAGATATATGGCTTTAGAGCAAGGTCAGTGCCATATTCCCATGGGCTAAATGTGACCAGATACTTGCTTTTGTAAGTGAAGTTCTGTCAGGAGGCACATGCAGATCTATTCCTAGTCCATGCACATCCACAGGGATAGCTTACATTCATCTAATCACTACTCAATTACCCTGAAGTATCACATAAACTTTCTGAAGACTTCCTACAGCTCCAAACTCCTTTACATGTGTACATCCAAAAACACAGTTCTCACCTCAGAAGAACAAGAGATAATTTATTCTAGAGGCATGCCTGGGAATATGAATATAGATTATCCCAAATATCCTGTTCTTATGTGGTAACAAATATCATGAAATTATGAAGGTTGCAGAACAGAAGAGAGTCATAAACCAGAGAACTTTTAAATACATTTGGTGGAAACATCAAGTACTTGAGTTATACCAAATTAGGGAAGTCTCTGCTCTAGGCTTCAGATGTCATGCTTAGCCTTTGTGTGGGTGCAAGATAGTGCTTTGTTAGGTACTGTCCAAAAGTATTTGCTTATAGTCATGAGGATGGATGGTAGGTCATCCACAGAACTAAGCACTGGACCTGCAACTTTCTCTCTCTCCACAATCACACAGTTTCTAACGTTAGTATATGTGCTGCCTAAGGGAGCACAATCACAGGATTTCTAGTCAATGAGTTGGCATTATAGACTTGTGAATGTGTGTGTGTGTGCACACACGCTCATGTGTGTTTTTGTACACATTGAAGGTGCATATGTACATTTGTGTGCTTGCTTGTGGAGGCCAGAAGACAACCACTAAAACACTATCCACCTTTATTTTTGGTTGAGACCAGGGTATTCATTAGCCCGAAGCTCATGAACTAGGCTATACTGACTAGCCAACAAGTCCCAGGGATCTTGCTGTCTCTGCCTCCCCAGCACTGGGATTACAAGCATATACCATCATACCCTGCTTTTTCTGCATAAATCCTGAGCATCAAACTCTGGTCTTCATGTTTGTAAGGATAGTTCTTTACCAGCTGAACTATCACCCAGCCCTAGCCTTGTAAATTTTTAATACGTGTGCAGCAGCTTTTCTTTGTCCTGGGAACTTGAGTTCATATATGTCATACACAGCCATTTATAATATGGCCACTGCTTAACCTGGCAGAGTTCACATTTATCACAGTTCTCCTATTGGTACTGTAGGGTTCCAGGCCTATGGTGCTCACTTGTCTCTGAGCTGTTGAAGACTCTTCTTTGTGACTTTAACTTGATCATCCTTCTGCTCTTTATGGCTCCCATGTAGAAATCACCATTTTCCTAGGAACTACCAGTACTCATGAGCTCCATCAGCACTCATAAAACCTACAAGAGCACGTGCAGCAGTGTTTGTGGTATTTCACTCACGCAGAACTGCTAAATTATGGCACTGGCCACACCCAAGCTGTGGTTATGTACAGTGTGCAAGCTAGTCATAGTTTTTTTAAAAATATTTTTATTATTTATTCATTTTCAAGCAGAGAGAGAGACGGAGAGACAGAGAGAGAGAGAGAGCGCACCAGGGCCACTACCTTTTGGGTCTGGCTTATGTGGGTCCTGGGGAATTGAACTAGGGGCCTTAGGCACTGGAGGCAAGTGCCTTATCTGCTGAGCCATCTCTCCAGCCCGCTAATCATAGTTTTTACATGGGTAAAAAAATACAAAAATTCATAACATGTGAAAGACTTCATGAGACTAAAATCTCATTGACCATAAATTCAATTTTATTGAAGCACAGCCACATATTTGTTTATATATAGTCAGACACTAGGAAAGATTGTAAACACAGTGACTAAAGAAAGTCCTACCCCAGGCCTCATGCCTTTCTGTTTCTACAGTATCTCCCTAGCATGGGACCCTTAGGAAATACTCAATACACACTGAAGGCATAAATAATATGCAAACAATAAACAAATGAAACTATTTTCCCAGGAATTGGTTATAATTTCCTAGAAAGACTAGCCAAGTACATTTTACTGCTAAATTGGTCCTCTTTCCCTACAATGTTAAAACATGATTATTTTTAGAATAATCACAGAATAAAAACTTCCGATTTCTAAATAGTCTTAAATGTTGCATAGACAACTGGTTTGAATATACCAGCACGTTCATGAGGAAACCCTCCTGTCATATTCACAAAGAGTAAATAAATAATGCTCGAAATGCATTGCTACTTGAGATGGCTTTAAAATGGCATTTTGATAAGTTCAGGCACTCAAGTGCATAAGCAAGCCTGGAAGAAGGTGCATAAAAGCAAGCACGTGATTAACTATGCCCAGATGGAAGAAAAATATGTTGACATTTTAGCAAGAATGGCCTTCTATTCAAGCCAAAATAAAACTTTAAACTTTCTAGTCAGCCAAAATGTCCAGCTGCACGAATTCTCTTGTGAACAAACAGTCCAACACACAGAATAAGGTCACTGAAGAATGTGCCAGTAATCACAAACTGTAATTAAGTGGTAATGACCCCAACCTGAAGCTTTCTTCAGGATTAATGAGTACCTGAAAAGCCAGTGGCCTGGAGCAGCCTTCAGTCTGTCCAGAATGCCCTGAAATGAAGGGTGTGCTGTAAGCAAAATGTGTTTACAGCTCAAATCGTCCTTAAAATGATCTTTCCCACTACTCTTTCATAGCTGGATTTTTTTTTCATGGCATTCATTGTGGTAAAGGCCAACTTTAATCAAGAAAAGAGAAAGCAAAGGTTGAAATTCAAAAACAGACTAGGGGATTTCTCTTCGCAGGGTCATAGGGGTGGGTCTAAATTAGACTTAGAATATGCAATTTTGATTTTCAGCTTTTCTCTCCCTGTTAGAAATATCACAATTGCTATGCTTAGTATATGTTAGGCAAAACATACACATTTACTTCTATAGTGAAAGGAAATGGAAATTGTCACTATAAAACTGTAATTGGTATTTTGTGTAAAAGTAAAAAGCCAGAGAGTAGTTTTATAGTTTGAGGAATAAGTATATACAAATCTCCCATACCAATTCTACACTGAGAGAAGGGAGGAGTGAAGGTCTGTGCATCTGTCTCTTGCACACAATCCTGAAAAGATGAAGTCACCAGGTACCTGCATCTCTATTCTCACTTCCATGTTTCCAAAGGCTTCTGCCAGGCTTTGGTTCCTCTGAAGGGAAGAGGGGACATGAGCACCCCTTTAGTATCCTGATTGTCAGTCTTGAGGCCTTGTTTTTATGTGCAGGTTGTTCTGATCATGGAAGTGGAGGGATAGATTTGGATCTCTGAGTCTCCTCCAAAGTTGCAAAATGTGAACAACCTATTCTCTATCCTGTTGCAGCTTCCACTTCCCCCATCTTCCCCTCCACCTGAATGAGAAACAGACCTGATCCTGGGAAGTCTTTCCTCCAAAGACTGTGACATCACTAGGAATGTGGCTACCTTTGCTTATTCAAGGCAATCTGTGACAAGAGTCAAGCAAATAATCTTTTGGCCAACTCTGAAATTTTAGAGGTAACATGTTTGGACAATTGTTTGTTTTAAGCCAAAATCTGGGTTCCAAGCCAAACACTGTAAGACTGCTGCTAAACTTTTCCAAGGGAAGAAAAAAAAGTTGCATGTTAGAACAAGTAAAAGAAAAATCCCCACTGTACTTGATGTTGCATTAAATAATCACAAAGACAAGAGGAAAAAACAACCTGCCCTTTGGCTTAGAGGCACAACTTGCAGATTGGCATGGACAGAGACAAAGCGAGACAAAATGTTTCCAGAAATGCTGAACTAAGCAGGAAAGACCCACCCTGAACGTGCCTGGCATTATTCTATGGGCCGAGGACCCAGACTGCTTCTGATACATGTGCCAAGTAGTCTGTTTCCTTAGTCAGACATCAAATGACAAACTCCTGTCCATCTACCCCTCTTTGGAATGTATTGGCTTTTAATACACCTAAGAACCTGTAATAAAATGGAACTGCTACTTCCCGTATTTAAAGAATGCAGTCTAAGATAGTATTCTCATTTCTTTTCTGCATTTGCAAAATCTTCCTTGGCATTTCATGTTTCTTACTTTTTTTTGGTGGGGCGGAGGAAGGTTATACAGTGTGCCATTTTATAGGAAAACATGCTTCCAAATTCTTTGCAGTGTGAGGTGTTCTTCATCCTTTTTACATTGTTCCTTGGATCTTACTACAGAAACCCCATCTGACGAGTGCAGATTCCTGCTTTTCTCTTATGGTGGTTTTTCATAGCTTCTGGTCTGTCCTGATTTCTTGTTTTCAAGTCTCAATGGACGATTTACAGTTTAGTTTTTAATCTTTTATTTGTATCTTTTAACTACACATCATCATGGTTTTCATAAAAACATTTTCATAAGCCAGGCGGTGTATTTTAACTTTCAATTGATTGCAAGAATTTTTAAAATTTTTCTCATTTTCTTAATTCAATAGTAAACATAGATATTTCAATCTCCATGAAATTCTATATTTTCTGTAGCTTACCTGCCATTGATTTCTACTTTCATTCCATTGTGATCAGATAGAATGCAGGAAATTCCCTCAATTTCTGATACTTGTTAAGACTTGCCATTATCCTGAAATACAGTCTATTTCAGAGAAAGTGCCATGGGTTACTGTTATTCTGTTGGGTTCACTCTATATACAAGTCAGTTCTCCTCCATTACAGCATTTAATATTCTTTCCTCGTTACCTATACTTAGTGTTTTAATGATAATTCAGCTTAGGAAGGTTCTTTTCTGTCCTTATCTGTTTGATATTCTATAGTGGTTTAGTTTATGTTTATCCTGAAAATTGCTTCTATTTCTTTTCATTGTGAAGGAGAGCCTTGTTGGATGGATTCCAGGCTTATGCTGCATCTTGGGTTAAGTCATTAATTGGGCTTTTTAGAACATCCATATTCTGTCAATATATTTTCACTGTTCAAGTGGGACTAGGTTGTTCTAGGGTTGAAGCGTCATTCCTTCATTCTTTCCTACTGAACTAGAAATGTAACTCAGTAGCTAAACCTGCAAATCACATCCTCAGAAGACAGGGGAAAAACTGCAGTACCATTCTGACTGCAGAAGCAACCAGCATTGATGAACAACCCTGTTATAAAAATATAACTAAAAATAGCTATCACTTCTACTCGGATAACTTTTAGGGAATAAAAGAATAATGCTATCATGATATGTATTAAGATATTAGTTGTTGAGGGTAGGAATGAAAGGAAAGTAAACTAAGTAAGAGTAAGGGATTACTATTACAAGAGAAAAAATATGAGGAAATTTATTTCAAAGCATGACATTGAGGTTCTTTTAAATCAACTAAATTATCATCTAAAACTCCACCTCACTCCAAAGTGAAGGGATAATAAAAGAATTCACAAGGGAAAATAGACATCGATAAATCGGTTACTTCACAAATCCAAAATCACTTCACCCTCTTTGATAAATCCTCTGCATACACGATGTTTTTCCCCTCTGTAAAAAGACATGCTAGAAAGACTTTTATCGCTCCCAGAGAAAATAGATTATAAGATTTACTATCATGAGCCAGTTTGTATCAGAGTCCTAGTGAAACTATAGATAAGTAATTTATTATTGAATTAAAATTTAAATGATGCCTCAGACCTTACCATATATCCATCCATCTGTTCAGTCAGTGAATGCCTATAGACTACTAATTGCATCAGACAGGCACTATAGTAGACATGGAAGGAAGAGTCATGATGAAAAAGAAAAGAAATAGATCTGCTCCTCAGGCATATAACAATCAGACAGAGGAAGACAGATGTTAAAGGAAAGATTAAAAAAATTATCGGGCTGAAGAAATGGCTTAGCGGTTAAGGTGTTTGCCTGAAATGCAGAAGGACCGGAGTTCAATTCCCCAGTGCCCATATAAAGCCAGATGCACAAGAGGGCACGTGTGTCTGGAGTCCCCATTCTCTCTCTCTCTCTCTCTCTCTCTCTCTCTCTCTCTCTCTCTCTCTCTCTCTCTCTCTCTCTGCCTCTTTTTCTCTATCTCAAATAAATAAATAAAATATTTTAAAAAATTATCTTTCTCTGGAGTAATATTGAATCCTATTACATTATATTCTGTTATTAGGACCCTGTACAGTAAGAAGTATGACAAACTAAAGAGTATTTTTGAATTTCTAAATAATATACAAATTTATGAGGAACATAGGGAAACTAGAATTATTTTAAAGGAGCACACCATGGAGCTAAGATGACTGGAAACTATGTTCTATAAGAAAAGTGAGAGGAATGGAAAGGGTTAATGTAGGGAGGAGAGATGGACATTTCAGTAGTCATGGGACTTTGAAGGCAAGGGAGATGGTCTGGTTGGTAGGCTGAACAGAAAACAGTAGGCAGAAGTGAGAAAGATGCAGATTACCTCTCAAGGGAAATTTCTTTATATCATGTTTGCATTAAGATGGAATGAGAGGGCTGGAGAGATGGCCCAGTGTTTAAAGGCACAAAGCTTGATAGCCCTGGTTTGAATCTCCAGGACCCAAATAAAATGCACTTTGTGCCAGATGCACAAAGTTTATTTGCAGTGCCCAGAGGCCCTGACATGCTCATAATAGTCTCTTTCTCTCTCTTTTTCTCTCTTGCATGTGCTTCTTTTTCTCTTTCCCTCTCTCAAAAAAAATTTTTTTAAAGATGGAATAAAGAACCTCCACAGCAAGTCAGACAACCTATGAAAGGGTAATGGAGACAGACACCAAGGATATCCAAAATAGTCCAAAGTAGAGGCTCTTAAAAGCTCAACAATAAAACAGACTTAAAATTCACCCACCATGACTCAGGGAACTGAGTGGAAGAGGGGGCACATAGAATATAAGAGCCCTGGTGGAGGAGAATATCCAGAGATATTGCCCTCCTCAGCAACAACACATGAAGAAAAAAAACTGGCTACCTCTTGTGCTATTCATAGCCCCCTCTCCCATGGACTGGTCCAGCAAGCCCACCAAGGAGGCACCCAGTGGGTTGGGGACAGGGTGGAGAGAAATGGGGGTACCATCTCAAGATTTGCTCATACAACATATCTAATTATTGACAATAAATGTTTTTTAATAAAAAAGATGGAATGAGACAATCAAGAAATCACAGTTGAATCACATAATGCCTCATGTCTCAGCATATACACTGGGGATGGCTTACAGGTAAAAGTGGGCAGGTGGACAAGAAGGAAAATGTATTCAGCAGAAATCGTTTGAGGGAAAGATTAAATGGGAACTGAATCTTAAGAGACTAATGGAAATTGACAGGTAAAGGATGAGGAATTTCGTGAGAAATACATTCCAGCAGAGAGATCCATAGGCATTATGACACAATGTGAGGTATGTCATCAATGAAACCTTGCATGCATTAAAACTAATTAAAATTAAAAATTGAATTAAAATTTCAGTGATATTGCAGGCAGACCTTACCGTCTATCCATCCAGCTTTTCCATGAACTAGCTGGAGATTAGCTGGGAGAAGCTGGCAGGATCTAGGCTAGAAAAGACTTTCTGGTGTCACATTAAGAAATTTAAATGTGCCCTTGTAGGTGATATAGAACAACAAAACCGAATAAAGATTTTAGTGAATAATCAGACCAGATGAACCAAATTATTTTAATGGGTTACTATAGTGGATGTGTGAGGAGGGAAGAGGGCAAGACTGACTATTCAATGCTTATCAGAATATGATGCCAATATGGATAATGGTGATATTAATGATAGCGACAACAATGGTGATAGCAATGGTGATGTGTCTAACATCTATCAAAAGCTTCTCATACACGAAGTCCTATGCCTCCTATAATTATCACAACAAATTGATAATGAAGGTGTCTATCTTTCATTTTACAGACAAGAAATTAAGACTCGTAGAGGTTTAAAAAATATATCCCATTGCACACTCAACTCATCAAAACAGAAATTCAGAGGTTGCAAAGAACTTAACACTGAACCACACCCACCAAGGTTCAGGGAACATTGCAGAAGAGGGAGTGTAATGATTGCTAAGAGCAATCTGTGGAATCACACAGTGCCTGTCCTCTGCCAGGACCGACTGATGCATTCAAGATGCCACAATGAGAACCAACAATCCCACTGAGGAGAGCATGCAGTAGAATTGGGGCAGGGAAGAGAGGATATGAGTATAACCCTTGGGAAATATGACTAACATGAATATGTTCATACAGTGACGTTCATAACAAAAATAAAATTTTTTAATATTCCTCAAGATTAGAACACATAAGATAGTCACAGTTAAGGCAGATTCTATGAAATCTTTGGCCAATTATTTTCAAAAGTGCCAACTGTCAGGGGCGAAAGCCTTTGGGGGCCTTTGGAGGCACACCCTGGCTTAGTCTTGGACGGCACCTGACAGCTTGCCAAGAGGGGCTTGGCTTAATGAGTTTCAGGAGGTGATCGCGATTGACTATTATGCACAGGTTCTTATCATTAACCCTGATTGGCCAGAAAGCTCTATATATACTGCCTCGTTCCACGCAATAAAGAGCACACGTTCTTCAACCCACAA